>CM070515.1:41439380-41639380 GCA_036346375.1 Guadua angustifolia
ACAAGCGCAAATCAAGCATGTCCTCCGCTTGTCTCCATCTATGTCCTAGCAATATCTTGTCATGAATTCTGGTTCTATTGAACAAAGGACTTGAGGCACCAATTGCTGCTTCAAAATGTGGTGACCTAACTTTTCTGATTTTACCATCAATGGTGAATAGAATGTAGTGCCTTTGCTTGTTCACTAAGAGAGAAGCATAGAATTTTAGGGTCCTGTTTACACTCAAGGGAATGGTACTGTTGGACATCAAACTTGCCAATCTTGGAGTTGAATTAATGCACTCCAACAGCCTGTTGGAACCTACCACTGAGTTTACTTGGTTCCAATATATATACTGGTGGTTTGATAAAGCAGACAGAGGTTTCCCATTCTTGTGTCTCCTACTCTTATATCCAATAAATATATACTTCTGCAGATTGGTGATGAAGTTTTCATCAAGGGGTGGTCTAGAGAAAGGAAACCAAGTACTTTCTCCAACAAGTCTTACTGCCCTTAATTTCTTTCCACCTAGGACAGCAAGCTTTTTCCAATCAAGCATGTACAGTACCTCCTCACACAACTCTTCTTCCTCTGAAGTGGGTTTGCCAATTGGTTTATAGTCACTGTCCCCAAATGAAGGTGAATCTGATTGAGATATCTATTTGCCTTTCTTTTGAGTGACTGCTACCCTCCTTGAAACCCTTCCAGGAGAATGCTGATCTTGCAGAAAAACTGGCCCTTGAGGCTGTCTGGAGAGAGAAATACCCTGAGAGTGAGGAGTACTAGTAGTTTTCTTTTCTTGCCCTTAACTCTATCTACTACTTTCTCAAGAAATCCCCTCTTTTTAGGATTCTTTGATCTAGGCATGTTGTCAGAAACTGTCTACTGCTCACAAAGCTACTCAATCAGATAAAAGATCCCTTTTTCAAGCACTAGAACTGACCCAACCTGAAGAAATAAGGTTTTGGAATCCTTAGGCTAAAATTTCAAGATCTAGGGTTTGATATCAAGCAAGATACTTGCAGGAAAGAGAAGCGTCTAGGGGAACTTACCAAACCCGAGGAGAAACACTTGCTCAAGCAGGCTAAGAGAGCGCCGTTGATTCACCCGATTAGGGTTTTCTTCGGTGAGAAAGAGCTTCGGCCTTAAGAATTTTGCGCAAGAGGATTTTGGGCGATGGAGGTTGCAGGAAGAGAGAGAGAGCACAAGAGATGTCTTGAGAAGAGGCGCCTTTATGACACGATTATTGGTAAGAGACAAGCACACCTAGGTGGTGGGACCCACAAGAAGAACACAGTTTTGGTTGGTTTTACTTGGATCCCGAAGTCAAAGGCAAGTTATCGAGGATAAGCCCTAAAATTTTAGACAAGATTTTAAAATTTTTTCAACCGAGATGAGCATTAATGAATGCATATTTTTTTTTAAAAAAAAGCACAAAAATTCAGAGATGTGGTTTTGAACTTAAATATATAATAATTTGATATTTAAGATGTTACACATATGGAAGTACTTTTGCCTACATGAAAAATCTAAAAATGTGTCTATACTAGTGATGAAAGCTTTAAAAGTTTGACTGCATGAATTCTAGAACAACAATTGTTTGGAAATGGAAAGAGTACTGTTTGGTGACAGTTGGTTAAAGTTAAGTGAATAGTAGGGGTATGAACTGAATGGCTGTAGTGGTAGGCTTTTGCAGCAGTGCATGTGACCGTCGTAGCGGCTACAGTGCCCAGGAGCTCGGCTCCAATGGCGAGCGAGGGAGGTGGACGACGATTCTTGTAGGTGGGCTCCGCACATTAGCGACTGTGAACAGTGCAAGAAAGAGATGGTTTACTGGATGAAAGATGTCTTTGCGTGAGCGAGGCGGAAAACAAAAAGGGCAGAGGCGGCTAAGGCTAAAGGACGACGCGTGGGCCATATCTCGGACAAAAAAGTAACGGGCCAGGCTAAGCTCGGGGGATATTGGCCTATGAACGGAATTAAATTTTATTAAATTTTAAAATCGTTTTCTCATTAATTTAATTCCGGAAATCACATTTGAGCTCAGAAAATATCAAACTTGGTTAAAAATTTTGAAAATTTTTGGAGAGGCACTCTAGGTTATTAGAACTAGAATAAATAATTTCCAAGTTTTTATCAAGCTTTATT
This sequence comes from Guadua angustifolia, assembly GCA_036346375.1. Taxonomy (NCBI): domain Eukaryota; kingdom Viridiplantae; phylum Streptophyta; class Magnoliopsida; order Poales; family Poaceae; genus Guadua; species Guadua angustifolia. The sequence continues at coordinate 41,441,508 of CM070515.1, forward strand.
AAATTTTTAAAATACATTTTCTGCAGGTAAAAATTAGGAAAGAGCTTTAATTAATGAATATTTTTTTGAAAAAGCACAAAAATTCAGAGATGAGGTTTTGAACTTAAATATATAATAATTTGATATTTAAGATGTTACACATATGAAAGTACTTTTGCCTACGTGAAAATGTGTCTATATTAGTGATGCAAGTTTCAAAAGTTTGACCGCATCAATTGTAGAACAACAATTATTTGGAAATGGAAAGAGTACTCTTCGGTGACATAGTTGGTTAAGTGAATAGTGGGGGATGAACTAAATGGCTCTAGAGGTAAATATTAATTTCGTGCTTTCTCAACGGACACTCGGGCACAAATACATGCACAGTGAGATCTCTCCCATTTGCCTACGGCAGAGAATTATAGTTGGAATACACAGCCCACGGAGGCCCAGCCAGTGAACCGGTCCCATGTTGTCAGAGGACTACTTTACTATTTGGTTAATTCGATTCAATCAGTTGCCTCCAGCTGGTACGGAGGCTAGCTAGTACAGTTATACTGACGCTGTGTCAAGAACAAGCCAGCAGGACGACGCTGAACAGAGATGCCCAAAAAATGGTGAAGCTCGCCCAATCCTTCATAGAAAATTCATTGCAAAGGCGGAGATAGTCTTGACATAAGAGCTCCGTGCTTGATTTGTGAGAACAATGTCATCCACATCTGACAATAGGTATCTGATCTACGAGCAGCGATAAATGAAAGTGAAATGGCGACTTGGCTTCAACAAAACCAAGTGAAAGCAAATAGGTGGCGAAGCGGCTGTACCAAGCACGGGGCGCCTGTTTGAGTCCATACAAAGACTTATTGAGGCGACAAACCATGTCAAGGCGGCGAGAATCGACAAAACACAGTGAAATTTGCTGCGATAAAGCTATCTCGATTAAGGTGCCATGAAGAAAAGCATTTTTGACATCCAGTTGATGAACCGGCCAGTCCTGAGATAGAGCCAGAGAGAGGATTGTGCGAATAGTAGCAGGTTTCACCACAGGGCTGAAAGTCTCATCGTAATCCACACCTGGGCGCTGTGTAAAACCACGAAGGACCCAGCGCGCCTTGTAACGGTCGAGAGAACCATCTGCTTTGAACTTGTGGCGAAAGATCCACTTGCGGTGACAATGTTGGAGCGGCGAGCGCGAAACGCGATCCGGTATTGTTGGACAATAAGCGGTGTATTCTTCTTCCATGGCCCGGCGCCGGTGAGGATCGGCAAAGCGGCGCTGATGCGTCTTCGGGATGGGGAGAGAGGTTCCGTCGCGAAGCGAGCAATTTGTGGAACCCAAGTTTTCCTCGCGTGGTCATGGAGTCTTGATTGACCACGGGAGGAATATCAACGGCCCTCGGCGGAGGATGTGGTGGTCCGACCGGACCTGGCGCGTGGACGGAACTTCGCCTGAGCGGGATCGAGGGGAGCGCGCAGGACCGTCTGCTTACTGGTTGGTGTAAACGCCGCGTCGGTTGAGCCAGCGAATGACCGTAGCGTGCGGTATGCGAGTGCAGTCTGCGGAAGCGAGCCGCGTGGCCTGGTCGGCGTGGGTGATGGCACCGCGAGACTACGCACGCGAGCGGTGATGGTGCAGCGCGTGCTACGGTGTGAGCCATCTGCTGCGGCGGCGGCGGCAGCGTGTGGTGGGCTGCGACACGCAGTCTTTGGCGGCAGAGCATGGCGTGGCACAAGCTTGAAGCGAGACACAGGCGGCAGGGGCGCGCTTAGCGTCTTGTGCGACGAGATCTGCATAAGGAAGATGTGGGCCGATGGGATTGACCACGGGCTCCGTTTCAAACAAAAAATCAAGCTCATTAGTGGCAGACTGCGTCTTAGAGAATGGGAAGGAGGTCTCATCGAACACGACATGGCGGGAGATCAAGACACGGTTGGATGAGAGATCGAGACACGGTAACCTTTGTGGTTCGAGGTAGCCAAGGAAAACACAAAGGGTGGAAGCGAAGCGAGCTTATGAGAACGATGGTGAGAGGTTAGGGTAGCAAGCCTGAAAAGCGAAGATGCTCATAGGAAGCGCTTGATGCCAAAGAGAAGCGAAGAATGGGGTGGCAAGTTTGAGGGTTTTGGTTGGGAGGCGGTTTAAGAGATAGGTGGCGGTGTGAAGGCCCTCAACCCGATGGCGTCGCGAGCAAAGGCGGCTTGAAAAAGCAATGAACGTATAATATTGTTGATGGAACGAATCATACGTTCGGCCTTGCCATTCTGTGGGGATGTGTAAGGACACGACATACGCATGAGGACGCCGTGGGTGAGGAAGAAAGACCGTGCTGAAGAGTTGTCGAACTCACGGCCATTGTCACACTGAATGGTTTTGATTGTGCAGCCAAATTGGGTGGTCACATAAGAGAAAAAATTAGCCAAAGTGGAGTAAGTGTCGGACTTCACACGCAAGGGAAAAGTCCAGAGGAAGTGCGAGCAATCATCAAGAATGACTAAGTAATACTTGTAACGGACACGCTCGCAATGGGAGAGGTCCACAGATCACGATGAATTAAGTCAAAATTCTTGAAACGCGAGGCGATGAATTATGGAAAGGTAAGCGAATGTGGCGACCAAGTTGGCATGCATGACAAATAGAAGCATCAATGCTTTTATTACAAGAGATGACCGAGGTACTAGTGAGTTTTGATAGAGCATCGTGCCGGGATGACCGAGGCGGTGGTGCAGTGGAGGCGGGGCGGCGGCAAGCATGGCGCACGATGAAGGGATAACGCCAGTGAGCGTAGGGAGTAGAAGGCCCGAGCTATTGGACTGGCGATCACGTTCTGGAGCGGAGATCCTTCACAGAGAGGCCAAAGGGTCAAACTCAATGGAACAATTATTGTCGATGGTAAGCTGGCGAATAGATATGAATTCTTAATAATATCGGGAACAACAAGAATATTATTAAGATAAAGGGGCGAGGAAAAACAGTATGACCGATTAGCGTGGCGAGGAGAATGGACCCATTGCCAACAATGATAGGCGAAGGAGAAGCGGAATTAGGAGGGCGGGACAAAGAAATGTTACGGTGTCGGTGTCATGTGGTTGGAAGCGCGGAATCCACAACCAATCGGTGGCGGGAGATTGGCGTCATGGTGTGGAAGGAGTTAGCCAGCAGCTGCTGATCCCAAGCCGAACCACGGCGTCGAGGGACAACATAGCAGTGAAGTCTGCTGCACTGGGAGGCGACAGCGAGTAGGGCATGGGCGGTCTGACGGTCGGCCCGTAAAGGGAGCAGCGGTGCCATTGGCTGTTGCGGAAGCGAGGAAGAAGCGCGCCAGGTGGCCTCCGCGTCTTCTTCTTTATTCTTGCATCCGCATTCTTCTTTATTGCCACTGTAGTCTTTATTCTTTGAGCAGGAGTAAACCACATGGTGATGGAGCTCGTCCACGGATTGTAGAAGGACGACCAGGGTGCACTGCCATTGGTGTTCCCGTTGCCGCCCTTGCCGTTGGTGCGGCGTCGACGACGACGAAGCTGCTTTGGTGCCGAGGCGGTTGGTCTCGCTGGTCGTGGAAGACTGACATGGCACCTGAGGGGCTTAGCGTGATGAGTGGAGAGGCCCTTGGTTGAGGAAGTGAGCAGCGCCGTGGATGAAGAAGACGAGGCCTCCTCAGCCATGGTGAGTTCCTCGAGTAGGAGGTCATTGCGAACCTCCTGGAATATCGGGAACGGCTTGGAATGCTTGAGGAAAACCTTCATGTGATCGTACCGCTTGTTGAGGCCACGAATGATGTTAAGGACGAGGGTACGATCGGGAACGACCTCACCGAGGTCGCTGAGGGCGTCAGCCATGCCCTTCATCTTGCAGCAATAGTCGTTGATGGAAAGATCGCCCTGGACAAAAGCCCGAAACTCGGCGTCAAGATGAAGTGCACGAGTCTCACGGTTGCCAAGGAACTGCTGCTCGATGGCGAGCCATGCGTGCCGCGCCGTGCCGCCTCGCACACGAACGGTCTCCTGGAGCTCGACGGTGATGGTGCCGAAGAGCCAGGACAGGACCACGCTGTCCATCCGCTTCCATGAGGGAACGGCGACGTGAGCGGCGTCGGAAAGGACGTGGTCGTCGAGGGAGTAGCGCTCGAGGGTGAGAAGGACGAGGTCGCGCCATCGGGAGTAGTGGGCGGAGAGGGGATCCAGAACAATCGGGACAAGATAGAGATCGGATGTTCTGGACACCCGCAGCCTGGGCGTGAAGGGTGGCAATGGCGGCGGCCTCGTAAATGGCGTGATGGTCGGCGTTGTCGTCAAGGCTGGGATCGTCGTCGTCCTTGGGGGGCGTAGCCAGCTTGTCGGCGGCGGCGGCCTCACGCTCCAGGGCTTCGGCAGCGATCCATTCCCTCTCCAGAGCCTCGGCGGTGATACGGACGCGGGCGCGCGCATCGGCAGGGGCCTTCGCAGCAGCGGCGGCGGCGGCAACGTGGGTTACAATGTCCCATTCCCGGGCGTCGGCGGCCTCCTTCTCGCGTGCAGCGGCGGCGGCGGCAGTAGCGCTGGGGGAAGGTGGGGGCGACAGCATGGCTCTGGTCATGAGGGGTGGCGGCGGCCTGGGTTAAGCGGAAGCAAAAGTCACGGATCGCGACAGTCTCTTGATACCATGATAGAAGGGATGTCTACCAGATTGATTGAATTGCATGAGAAAAGAATCGGTACAAATAGCCAAGAGGCATTTACAGAAGCAATCAGCCTGGGATTGCATGCGTGCATGAAAAGGAAATTACAAATCCTAGGCTCTTGCTAAAGATAGACCCGATCCTATATATGGCAAGAATCCTGGCTAATCACCATTGTCTAACACACAAGAACAACCTGTAATAGAAAAGCCAAAAACAAAATGAGTGATGCTTGCAAATAAAAAATAGATATATAGTCTAATCATTTCACTAAACCAAGCCTCATGTAGTATCACATTAGAGGCTACTCTAAGAAAATCCTTTTATATCTTTTAGGACTGTGGATCCATGGGTGGTCATGACAGCATTGCGATCTTGTATAGCTGAAATATCCATCGAGGGACATAAAAAAAATTTCAGCCTTCACTCTTGCAAGTCATAATAAGAAATCAGCACCACAAACAAATAAGGCACAAAATACTAAATAAGTTATACTATATGTCCTATTATGTAGAACGCATACATAAAGAACAAATCTCTTTTCAGTTTTCATGATGATGTAAGCAAACAATTCTCAGCCATGTATCACGCTTCTATAGCCTAACACTAATATTCTCGATATACTAATCTAACCAGAAGTAAATATGGCTAGTATTGTACTTCTATACTCCATTATCACTAAAACATTGCCCATCAGATGATCCGTCGCTGTGGGAAAAAACTACACTCTCTGCGTAAAAATAAAAATTAGTGGACCACGCAACGAGAACACTAAGAATCGAATAAACAACTGGAAGTGCATAGATACAACATGTAGCTGCAATAGGCAAGAAGGCTTGTACCTAACTAATATTCAGAAATTAACATGCGACTGCCAAATCAACAGAACTGCACTTGATTTACCGAGAACAACCCAGATACGAAGAATAACTATCGGAACAAACCCACGTGCTAATTTGCTGAGAACAAAGAAAAGCACTATAATCACACAGCTCAGAAACACCTATTCGGAGCCTAATAAGAACGATCCGTAGGCTACTTCTCCTGCTGCATCCATATGAAAGAATAAAAAATATCATCAAATTCTAGCGCATCGTATTGCTGGGTGTAAAAATTAGTAAAGAAATCACCAAACTAATGCAGCCGCACTCGATGATGAGACAGCGAGGAAAAATGGGCAGTAGAAAGAACCTGAAGAACCAGAAGATCGGCGACAGTCTTGCTCCGGGATGGTTACGGCTGACCGGCGGCGCTGCAGCTATCCCCTCCCTAGTCGCTTCTAGATATATTTTCTTCCCTAAGAGAGGACAAAGAAGCTGAACAGCAAACTAACAAAGAATGAGAGAAATAGATAGGGAGGGAGAGAGGAAAGAGCCCACCGATAGTCCATAGGTACCGATTGCTAGATCGGCGATGCAGCAGGCCAGATCGATGGGGACTGTGAGGTATAGGGCAAGATTAGTCGAAGGCTAGGGCAAAATTAATCACAGGAGAGGGGAACGGGGGGAGCAAGAGAGGAAGCGGGGGTGAAGGCGATGCGAGGCGGTGGCATGAGCGAGGGAATGCGGGCTCGAGGAAGAGGAGCGTGTGGGGTGACGGAACCTTCCCCACGGACGGAGGCGTCGCTCCTTCCTTTACAGCGGCAACAACGCAGGATCTGGCCTCTCCTGTCGCCTTCCCCACGGGCTGCACATTGGCGGTGCCAGCTGCAGGGTGGAGGGGGAATGGCCACAGGGGGCAACGACAGCGATACGGAAGGCAGCAGGGCGGCGGCGGCGATTTCCAGGAAGAGGACCCCGGGGATAGACAGCGCAGAGGAAGGGCGGAGCTCGCGAGGTGGGGAAGGCGGAGACAAATGGCAGCGGCCTCGAGGTCTCTGGAAGGAGCGATTCCACGAAGCTTTATCAACCATCGTGGCGCAGGCGCGATCAGTTGGCGGAGAAACAGCCGCCCGTACGACACCGCGTGGACGGCTGGATAGGCTTGAACCGACAAGATCAACGACCTGGATAACCTGGACCCGTATGCAAATACGAAAAAACGGAGGGTCTTTTGTGCTCAAAGCGCTGACGTGGCTTCGGTGGGAGCCCGGCGATTCTTTCCGCTATAAGGATAGTTATTATTCGGGGCTATCCTTGACTCCCATGACACTAGATCAAAATCACCTTTGGATAAGGTTGTAGGATCCACTATTAAATCTCCCGTTAAAAATGAGGTCCATGTGGTCCATTTATATCTCCCGTTAGTCGATAGCAGCATATGGCATGGATTGTGCACTGACGGGCATTTGGGCAGTAGCCCTTTAAAGCGGGAGGGTGGAAAGTAGAATGTAGCATTACCACATTATCAATTTATATTGAGTTTCAGTAGTATATAATATATGTTGGTGCAAATCATAGCACTTCCATATTAACTTTTTGGACAAAGTAAGGGCGAAAGCCCAAGTGTTCCTTGATTTGACTTTATATTAATGGTACATATTGGTCAGACAAACACTTAGCCACAGTTAAATTCAAGGATCAGAAAAAAAGGGGGACGACGCTTGAATAACTAGACTCAGCTAGAATATACCTGATTTCACAATAGTACACTAAATTATAAATTAAGCTAGACAAATAGCCCTCGATGTTTTCACCCCAGTGGCGATGTTATAGGCATCTCTTGACATACACGCTCTGAGAATACATCTTCTTGTTGGGTCCACATCGGCATTACTTAGGATGTGGGCGGCACTACTTAAGTGGCGATGATGTCGAGAACTATCGCTGCGGATGTCATGAGCGATGATAATCACTATCACTGCCGGTTTATGTTTTACAACTGCTAGTGATAATAACTATTACTGCCAGTTATCTTTTACAACGGGCCGTGATAGGTAATTATCAACGCCACATTCTCGATAGCGCGGTGATAAGTAGTTATCAACGCCACATTCTCGACAACCGATAGTGATAACTCCTTATCAACGCCTATTTTCCTCAAAAGCTGGTAGTGATGGGTTTTTAAACCTTTATATATATGTATGTATATATATATATATATATATATATTGCGATATATGTATTATGTAATGTTGTAGCATATATATTGTACAATAGATGTATTACATGCGCTATATGTTATGCAAAATATTAACGAAATATCGCTAAGCGTAATTCAAAAACATTGAAGCATCATAATATTTAATTATTACATTGTTCATTCACAATTGTCACTACTACGAAATCATCATCACAGACGGTTAAATAGCGTCATCGAGAGGCAGTTTTGTGAACCGTCATTAACAATAAATGCGTGATGAAGGAGATCATCGAGAGCGATTTTCCACCCGTCGAGAAAATATATATCACGAGATGGTTCTATTAATAAACCGTCTGTGATATTTAGTTATCCTGAGCGGTTTCAAATGAGAACCGTGCGTGATAACTAAATATCACGAGCGGTTTCAAATCGTAATAAATGCGTGATCTGAACTTATCACGACGGTTTTAGATAAGAACCGTCTGTGATGACCTTTTTCCCACACCCCGGTAGAACCTCCATTATTTATGGTGTTGTTGAAATTTCCATCAATATTTCTACTTGATATTTACAAAGGCTGTCAGTTATAGATGTTGTAATTGAATATCTGCACTTCCTATATGCATTGTGCAGCAGTTTGTCCGATCGGGATAGACTTAAAATATAAACATTTGTAGCGCTTTTCTCCTTCTTATGATAATATTGATGGAACTCGACTAATAAATCAACCAAGACCCTTGAGCGGCATGGCGAGGTCTCGTCAACCATAGTGTGCTTGATCGAACGACACCTTTGGAGTGTGTGATTTGCTTCATGCCATATGAAGTGGCCTTCTGTGATCACCGTCGTGCCACGGTGCGAGATGCAGACGGCATGCTCTTGCTTGACGTCACCATCGTGCCCAGTGGGAGAAAATGGTACTTTGAAAAAATTTGTAGATGTACTTGATAGATTACTCTAGGTAGGGTAATTAAAGATTGAACAAATGTGATTGCAAGTCGGCTGACTTGCAATCACATTGTTCAATGATGCAGAATACCTAAGTAGATGGAAATTTCACAACAAACCGTAAATAATGGAGGTTCTCACGAGGTGTAGGAAAACATCTAGTTCCAACAAGCAAGACATTGTTAAGTTGTTGCATTCAAGATGAGCAAATATGTATTAAGGATAATATCATGTGACAATACAATGAATCGTACAAACAAGAATAACCGCAAGTTTTTGACATATTTTCGAATTAATGAATACCATTTGACAATTGTACAACTCGAAGTTATCAAGCTGCGTGGAGCACGCGCCTTTTTATGTATTACTTGGTGGCGGGAAGAAACAAACTTTCCCTCTAATGTTGCTCAAATGGGCCTCAGTCAACGCAGTTTTAACCGTACTGCTATTTTTTTTAGCGACGATGGTTTGCATGTTGTAGCAAATATAAAATCCACATAGGTTATGTCACGACCTTCTTTGGTGGCTCTGCAAATAAAACCTACGGTTAGTTCTAGAGTCACTATTACGGGGTTTGATATAGAATTGTTGTGTATAGCGGATCTGGAAAGTTCAAATCATCTTTGTAGTTTAGTCCAATCTTTCACGTGTTTGAGCGCTCTACAAGATTGCAAAAGGTTAGCCTAAGCCATTCCAATAGCAATATAAACACGGAACAACTTACACGACCATGTGCGTAGGAAGCGTGATTACGGTGAGTAATTTTGCGATAGGTGTCAAGTCGTGGTTTACGCCCGTCAAAATCAAGGTACTTAACCGGTTTGTGGTGGTTCAATTACAATTAGAACCAGTGAAACCTACAGGTATATCACAATGGACAATGAGCAGAAAGCGAGTTGTGTGCGATCTGAGACAAAGTATAGCATGTGGTAGCACTTACCACAGGTTATGGGGTATAAGTATGAATTCTTTATCTTTTGTGCTAGCAATGCCTCTATCACGTATTTGTCGACCATGTTTATATCCTCATCCATTGTTTGCTTTGAGACTATATGTGGGTCGAGAAACCGATCGATAGTTTCTGCCGTGTAAGCTTCAAGTTGCATGTATCTATATATACAAAGGCGAATTATATATATATTGGAGGACATTTATCACTATTAGGCGAATGTAGACTGTGATAGCACACACTTACAAGGTCCGATATCTTATGAGTCTTGGCGTCGAGGCGTCAAGGTTGTAGAGATGGAACAAGTCCGTAAAATCGACCGCCAAGAAGCCCCCGAGTCGTTGAATAGATGTTCATACTTGAAATTGGCGATACTTGTTATGCGTTCACGCTCTGGCTTTCCGGCTTCTTGGGTGTACCACTTATGCAATTGTTGGCAAGGTATACTAAGTGAAGTTACACTTGCCTTTCGTTAATGTGGCTCTCTAGCTTGTATTTTTAGCCAACTCGTGAGATGGATAGTCGACTTGTTCTTGCCTTTCTTTCTTCTGTTTGCCCTTGCATTTCTTTGTTTTGTATGAACCCTTCACGGAGAGGAATGGGCGAGGAAAGAGGTCAACATTATGTACATCAAGTGGAGTCTGTTTGTCTGATCTTGATTTGGTAGCCAAGCGATCGAACGACGATACAATAAGCGAATCGGATCGTCGCGGTTGTTGCATGACGAAGGGGCGACCGGGGAGATGTCATTTGCTAGGCCATTGGATGAATGTGCCAATGGCATCCCCAAGTTTCACGATCTCGTCGTTTGGCGGCTTCGTAGATCGACAATTTTGAAACTATCAAATACCCGTCCACATTGACCATGGTGAAACTGGCGCTATCATGGTACAGTGCACCATGGTCCCTTAGTGGATGGATCGCCATGCCCCAAGCGGCCGTCGGAGGAGCGGTGCCATTGCTAATTCTCACTTGGAGATTGCAGCGTGGCCACCTTAATGTCACATCTGAGGATAAGTCCGCTATGTTCATCTATGTCACTTGGAGGAGCGGATGCACAACTGCTCTTCACAGGCGATGGGGGTGACTTCGGACATATACAGGGCTTGTCTGATATTTCTTTCTTGATTGGTGAGTCTTTCCTCGAGGATTCTTATCCTTTCATAAAATTCTTCTCTCGGTTCTCCCTCAACTCTTCTCTCAACTCTCCTCTCAACTTGTCCTCCAAATTCTTTATAAGATTTGACTCGCTCACTTTAGTTCTCTTTTACTTGGTATATGTGGAAGTAAATGCAGGAATCCAGTTTTCCATGGAACAAAACCCTATGCCTCTTGTAAGACCAGGTGTTCCTTGTTTCCCAAGGCCATGGACGAGTGCATCTTTCTCCTGTCGGCAAAAAGAGCCATCGACCGATTGTGTACTCAACGCTACTGCAAGATCGACAAGTTATTTCACTTATGAAGTCATGGACTAATTACGTAAAATTGGTAGTTCGATTTATATATTACGGCGTTGGCGGAACTTCCTCGTCATGGGGTTTTTGAAGAAGGCGGTTGCGGAGGGCGTGGCGGTGACCTCGCTCTTAGCGATCTCACGTGGATCTGTGATTCTTTGGAAATGGCGAGATACCCTCCTCGTCCTCCTGTCCCATTGCGCTCTCTTCCCGCGTAGCAGCGGTGCGAGTCTATGGGGTGAGTGTTCCTTGCACTGCAAGGCCTTATTTGCTTCATTTGGCCTTGCGAATTCGTCCGTCGTCTTCATCTCAACAAAAGCGCCGCCGCGTGTCGCATCAATGAACCCATACTTAGAGTATGGATCTATATTCTTCTTGGCGTAGTCTCTGGCGTATTCTTGAAGGTCTTCCATGCCTTTCTTGCCGCTAGCGATGCATACCGTCGCACTAGGGGAGCGAATTCTTCTGGGATGTTGAACGATGAAAGAACTTCCGTCAGCAAGGCATTGCGAGCCTCAATAGTCACCAACCTCCAGGAATATAGCGTGATCGGAACCCGTTCACGTGCTACTATCCCGCACATACTCCGAAATACATTCGCTGCCTTTTTTGGCTTTCTAGGGCCCCATCCTTTGGATCGATCTCGTAATGGTATATCGGTGCATTGGCCTTTTGTTTGGTCCTCTTGCGGCTGGGTCGGTTCTTCTTTTGAGGGCACATCATGTCCTTGAGCGATGGATTGAAAACGACATCTTCTTTATAAGTTAAAATAGTTTCAGGCGAACTAAAAGAGAAGAACAAATAAAATCAAATTAGAGTGAATAAGTTTGTGGATACCATGGCTTGTTATTAGCCTTTTAAAAGAACTAGCCTAAATGGCTTGTTATTAGCCTTTTAGCAAAAAAAGCGAACTAGGAGGTTGCGAACTTAATAAAAATTTGACACCTCCCTAAAACTAGGACATCCACATGAGACAAGCGAGAAGAATACATATGGATTGAACTTTGACATTAACAGAATAATAGAGCGAAGCTCGGGATCTCACATATGAACATATGCAGTATTACGAATAAAGCAATTAGCATAAAGCTCATATTGATTGTTTGAATGTTCTCGAGATGTCGGGTTGCCTTAAAAGGCCCTCCTCGCCACAATGGACAAGTAATAGACTAGATTGTGACAACTTTATCTCAATAATGATTTAATACTTGACGGGTTAAGTATAAATCTACTCAATTGGTTATCTTATATGCACAAGAATAGTGAATCATTCAAAACAAGCTTCTTTCGACGATAAATAACATGCTCGAAGCAATGCTAAGGAAACAAGATAGTGAAATGTTACGGGCACCGCAAGATAGATGACAATATCACACTAACTAAGCATATAAAAGACGGGTTTGCAATAGAGCTAATCAAATATATATATATGAAAGTGAAATTATTTGCTAAGATTTGTTGTCACAATTAGTCTATTCCATCCCTAAATCATCACTTGAACATTAAGCCCACATAAGGTCCCCAAGCCGCAAATCGGTGGCCCTTTTGCAAGACCGAGAATAATCACGAAAGTGTCCCAGAACTCACTAACTAGCGAGCAACACCGAAAAATAGAGCAAATGGCAGGCGGTGCCTCCGGATCGAGCGGCCTCTAGCTCGATGGCTAGTCCCCGAAATACTCAATCGGTTCACTAATCCTCGGATCCACGAGAGGGCACCGTATTTGCTTACGTAGCGTTGGATCCGAGCCAACAAAGCCGAGGCAAAGAGCGAGAATCACGGTTGAAGCCGAGATGCACAAGAACACAACGCCCACCCGTGGAACACGTCGCTGGGGAGGATGCCCATCTTTGGGGAGGATGTCGATCTTGGGGAGGGAGGTCGATGGCGGGGAGGGCGTCGAGAGGAGGATGCCGATCTTTGGGGAGGATGTCGATGCCGGGAGGGAGGTCGATGGCGGGAGGGCGTCGAGAGGAGGATGCCAAGAGGGGAGGCCACCGACGCCGAGGGAGCCATGGAGACAAAAGGTCCTGAGCTGGGTTAGGGTTTGGCCACATGTGTGAATGAGGTCTGTGGCAGAGATATATAGGAGACAATACCACAGACGATTCTAAAATAGAACAGTCTGTGATGTTTATATCACAGACTGTTCTATTTTAGAACCAAATGCTGTGATAACAAACATCATAGGCAGTTCTATTTTAGAACGATGCGTGATAATAAAACATCCTGCATCGTTCTATTTTAGATCATACGTGATATAAACATCCTGCATATTCGAATTTAGAACCGTTTGTGGTAAATACTTTTCATTTTTTTTTGAATGGAATGGCAGGAGCTCTGTCTCTTGCATTAAAGGAAGATAGTCATGAGCTCTGCCTTGCATTGAAGGAAGATAGTCATCACAATCCTGACATAATTCAGATGCTTCACAAGCTACTTAATAAGTCATCACAATCGTATAAACATAATGACTACTGTAGATATTGCAGACGGTTGTGTTATATAACCGTCTGTGAAATCACAGACGGTTTTACTTCGTAACCGTCTGTAATGAGTACTGTAGCCATCACAGACGGTTATATTTAGAAACCGTCTGTGATATTTCTTGCATCAGGCATTTACGTAATATAAAACCGTCATGATATTCGCTTGACGGTTTGAGTACATCTTAAATCTGTGATGTTCCATATTACAGACGGTTTTTCAAAACCGTCTGTGATCGTGCGTCTGATATAAGCCTCGTTGTAGTAGTGTGTTCACATCTCACTTAAGGTATACACGCTCGTAAAACTCACCCTTTGGGATGATAACTTCTCGAACAATAAACCCAACTATCCGCTCTCGAAGGGTTTCAATTTCGTTGTCGAGCAGGCTGCTGGTGCCTAGCTTCACACGCTGTCATTGGAGAAAGATGATGGCATTCTGGGTAGCTTAGTGGAGGAAACTTGTGAACGAGGGGGAAAACCAAAAGGGATGGGTCGGCTCAGGCTAAAGGATGACGTGTGGGCCATAGCTCGCCAAAAACAGTAATGGGCCTGGCTAAGCTGGGGGAAAATTGGCCGATGAAGGGGTGAAAACGGATCGGATACGGACGGATAATAGCTCTACCATATTTGTTTTCATATATTTTTTCTTGGATGCAAATACGGATACGGATAGTCTCGAAACAAATACATATACGGATAGTATCGAATACGGATATGGATCAAATATGAATTGAATCGAATCTGGTTTGAATATTTATCGAACATGATAACCCCTTAAATTGTACATAAAATCAACGAAACATATAACTAATTGATTTGATCAAAATATTATTGAAAATTGAACAAATGTAAATATTTTCATTCACTTAGACAATAGTTAGATACCATATCATAAACAAAATTATATAAGGTTTAGTTTATCACACGCATACGACTAGTTCATCATACACATAGATTAAAACATAAAATAAAGGTAATCCTTGCTCAAAAATACAAATAAAAGCAAACACATAACACACTAAAAGTTTGATAATACTTAGATATCATATCTTTAGGAAAAGTATATAACACTTACATGTAATGACTCAATATTTATATTCTTAGTTGAATTATGTTTAAAATAATAAATTATGTATTTATGAGTTTTTACGCATTTTTAGCTACTTATTTAATACATTTCCTATCAAGAATAGAAGTTTTTGAATTTTGAGAAATATTAAAATCTGATAAAATCTTGAAAATAATTTTTTAATGTTATATTGTTACTGTAACTTTTTCAAAAAAATTTCATAATTTTTGGAGTTGGTTTGCTAATTTTAATAATTGAAACTTGCTTTAGAAATTAATTAAATTAGAAAACAATTCTGAAATTAAGAAATCCTTTTGGGCCAAAAGAGTAGTCTTGGCCCAGCCCATATGTCTATCCGGATATCTGACCCACTATTATCCGGATTATGCGAATCCGTATCCGTATCCGACGGATAATGAACTACGAATCCGCATCCATATCCGACAAAAAAATATATGTATCCGTATCTGATTTGATACTATCCAACAAATATCCGATCCAACAGAATTCATATCTGAAAATATCCGGATCGGTCGAAAAATATACGAACCGTTTTCAACCCTACCTATGAACAGTATTAAATTTTAAAATCGTCTTCTCAATAATTTAATTCCAGAAATCACATTTGAATTCAGAAAATAACAAACTTGGTTAAAAATTTTGAAAATTTTTGGAGAGACACTCTAGCTTATTAGAACTAGAATAAATAATTTCAAAGTTTTTATCAAGCTTTATTAAATTTTTAAAATACTTTTTCAGCAGGAGAAAACTAGGAAAGAGCATTAATGAATGCGTATTTTTTTTAAAAAAAAACACAAACTTCAGAGATGTGGTTTTGAACTTAATTATATAATAATTTGATATTTAAGATGTTACACATATGGAAGTACTTTTGCCTACATGAAAAATCTAAAAATGTGTCTATATTAGTGATGACAGTTTTAAAAGTTTGCATTGACTGCATGAATTCTAGAACAAAAATTGTTTGGAAATGGAAAGAGTACTGTTCGGTGACACAGTTGGTTAAAGTTAAGTAAATAGTAGGGGGATGAACTGAATGGCTGTAGAGGTAAATATTAATTTCGTGCTTTTTTTTTCTTGCACCAGTTTACCTGTAGATGATAAAAAAAAATCCACTCAACGGACACTCGGGCACAAATACATGCACAGTGAGATCTCTCCCATTTGCCTACGGCAGAGAATTATAGTTGGAATACACAGCCCACGCAGGCCCAGCCAGTGAACCGGTCCCATGTTGTCAGAGGACTACTTTACTATTTGGTTAATTCGATTCAATCAGTTCCCTCCAGCTGGTACGGAGGCTAGCTAGTAAAGTATCAACATTCTACCTTTTTCTAAACGACGTTTTTTTGGAATTCCGTCGCCGCGCACGCACTCGCACAAACCATCAGAATCCGACCATCTGATTTTAGCGCACTTATGAAATTCAGGTACTACTTTTCGTTATCTTTCAAACGAGCCAAAGAACACCCCGATCGGAGTTACGAGTCAAAAGTTATGACCATTTTAACAAAAGTGCCCGGATTTTTTATTTGCAAACTAGAATCGGAGCCCAAAAAATATAATCGGAGAGCTTATCGTGCGATGATTCCGAAAGCTCAAGAACACCAAAATCGAAGGTCTGAGTCAAAAGTTATAGCGTTTTTACAAGTTCTGTGAATAGTACTAGCACATTATATTACAAGCATCATTAATAGTCAAAAGTATGAAAAATAAATTTGAAAGTTTTAAATTTTACTAATTACCTCTATAGTTTGCTAATTTGAAATAATTGAAAATCAGTGTTTGGGTTCTTCACAGGGTTAAGAGGAGGAGGGACACATTATATATCAGATGTTATCATACCACCACTAGAGTAATGGATCTCATAGAACTACGAAGTTAAGCGTCTTGATGGAGAGTAGTAATAGGATGGGTGACCTCTGGAAATGAAACCGAATACAATTAGAATTCTGAAATTGAGTGTTCTTAGGCAAGAGGAGTATTAGGATGGTATTAGGATGGGTGACCTCCTAGAAATCCTCTAAATTAGTGTTTTTAAACTGCCGGTTAGCAAAAAATCACTAATAATATTATCAGTGGCGGTTCTAGCCAAGAACCGTCACTAATAATGTTATCTGTGACGGTTCGAAAACCGCCACTGATAATCTCCGATTATCAGTGGCACTATATCGGTGACGGTTCAAAAACCGTCACTAATAGCATTTACGAACCGTCACTGATGTGCTTTTTTTTAGTAGTGTGAAATATTTTATCAAAATGTAATAGAACGTAGAGATTTTATCAAACACATCAGATGGTGCACGACTATAGCAATACTGCTCGGCGTCTCCACCTTGTCGACAATCTCTCTTTTGTCTCCTCGGCACAAGCTGGAACAAAGTGAACATACTTAGTATTCGGGGCTATCCTTGACTCCCATGCCACTAGATCAAATCACCTTTCGATAAGGCTGTAGGATTTACTTTTAGTTCTCCAAATGTCACTCTAGGCAGCGATCTTTTCGCGACATCGGTTTCCCTTTGAGAAGGCATTAGACGTATCGGATCCGGGTCGGCGGAGAAAAAAGGAAGCTAGGGACAGCGGAGGAGGGAGGAGGTCGGGAACGGCAGAAACCAGAGCGGCGGAGGGAGAAGGCATGGAAGAGAGAAGAGGAGGAATAAGGAGATGGGAGAAGAATTCTTGAGTTCATATACGATGGCATTTGGTGAATGATTTTGGAAACTTCTAGTGGCCAATGGTTATTTCATCTCAGAAAAACCCAAAAAAGCATTTTGTATCTGACTTTTGGCTTATAGTTATATGGAAACTTTAGATTTTTTTTAAACCTAGCATAAAAATCAGTCTTTTATTTCGGCTTTGATTTTTTACTTTTAAATTGGTGAAAAACCGAAACAAATGGGGCCTTAGTCGTATTCGGGGCTATCTTGACTCCCATGTCACTCTAGGCAGCGATCCTCTCGCGACATCGGTTTCGCTGCGAGAAGACATTAGACGCAGCGGAGCAGAAAAGAGAGCCAGAACTGACTGTTCATATTCTTTTTCAGTACATGGGCGAATGCGTATGCCGATATGAGTGACCCTCTTAGGAGCATTGGGAACTCTTGCACCATTGACGCTAAATGTTGGTAATCATCGTACTTGAGCTTCAGAATGATAGAACCTTCAAGAGGTATAGCTGTACTCGTCCAACTACAAATTGTTCAGACAAATGGGCTTCACTGTTCCAAATCTTGATATTTCTTCAAGCCTAATTACGACTATCATTTTGCTTCCTTTGCTAATGCGTCCTACCAATGAGTAAAATTTTGTCCAACCCTCATCTGTCACATCTGATACAAACTCAACAATGACCTGACACCTTCCAGACAAGCACGTTTCCTGGTCTATCTTCTGAAATTATCCCCATTAAGGTTATAAATCGAAGAGAAGTGAGTTCAAACCCTCTCATCGTTGCAAACGTGTGCAACCGGAGTTTTCTTCCCAACCAAACGGCCACCGATGATGATCGGAAGCACAGTGTTGGAGCAGTATTTGGAGGGGCAGCTGAACTCCTCTATGACAGGACATTGAGAAAAATTGGATTGACGGTTAAAAATTGTTCTGAATTTTAAGCCAGCTTAAGATTATCACTTTGCTTCTTCTAATCATGCTTGCCGCAAATGAATAAAACTTCATCCAACCCTTCTCATCAACTTCTGAAACAAACTCAACAACTGCCAATGTCTTCCCTGGCAAAAGACTTCCGTGGTCTGCTCTTCTGGAAAAATCAATTTCATTCAAGTGCAAAATCGAAGCGAAGTGTGAGCTATCCCTCTCATCGTTGCATACATGCCTGGTCAGCTATAAGATCTATATGGCACCTCGGCATTGTCGATTGCTTGCTCAGATTTTACTCCATCAGACATCAGCCAGGTGTGCCAAAATTATTGGCTCTGCGATTTTGACTTTTCCTTGAATTCGGTCAGACATGAATACGTGTTTAACATATTCAGATGGTGATATTCACTGTAGGCAGGCTGGCATTTGTTCATGCGTTTTGACAAGGATGCAGCAACTGCCACTTGATGCATCTGGTGGAGGAACAAACAAACGGGCCGGTGCAATGGAGTGGAAAAGTGACCTGAAGCCCAGACACAGCCCAGAAGAAAGTTTAGCTGCGGCGCGTGGAGGCGAGACTTGGCTACTTACCAGTACAGTCCCGCACCGTCACTAAGGGCCTGTTCGTTAGAGCTCCTGCTCCCAGATTCTTATCCGAAGGAGCCGGAGCTCTACTGAACACCTATTGCATACTCGTGCGAGAATTTGATTCACTGAGTGATTCTCCGCTTTGGCTTAGTCACACGGAGTGGCCTCGTGCCTACTCCCTGCAAGAATCAGCAGCCTCATCTCCCTGCAGGGCTCCCTCCCTGCGGGGCTCCCTCCCCGTGTCAAGCATCACCTCCCTACCTCGAGCTCCGCTGATCTACCCCGTCTCGAGCCCGCCATCCCTGCCTCGAGCCTGTCTCGAGCACCACCGATCGACCCCATCTCGAGCCCGCCGAGCAGCGTCGAGCCATCCCTGCCTACGTGGCCGAGCCCGCGAGAGGTATGGCTCCCTCTTTCGTCTCTCCCCAATCCCTCTTTCAAAAATCTAGAGCCAACTAGCTAGCCAAATACTTTCAGAAACCACTCCTAATTCATAAGAAAATCAGAGTCTGGAGGAGTCAGAGCACAATATGGGAGCAAGAGGTAGAGCACCACCAAACAGGTCCTAAATATAGGTGCTGTGTCAAACTTTCCTACTTAAGCTGCGGAGGGTAAATTATTGAGAAAATTATCTCAGCACTATTGCAAAGAGGTATAAATTAGAAAATACAATCGCCTCTGAAAATGATATGTTGGACCAAGGGCCAGATGTCATTGACACATTGGGTGGTATTTTCCAACTCGGTGATCTTTCCGGAGCAAGTGGGGGGCTTAGCTTTAACATATTTAGGAAAAAATTATCAAAATATACGTGAGGAGGATTATGATCAGATTGGAATAGATCTTGTTACACTGTCGTACATACAGTAACTATGTTTACACATATATTAGCACTGCTAATTCATACCAGGATCACAGTTACGCCACCACCAATCATCAGAGAGGGACAATCAGCATTGACGCAGAATATGGAGTAGATTAAAAACAAATGAGTCATGCAGAATTGAAAGATGATATTCAGCACAACAACCTGATTACAAGCTGTAGCACCCTCATACTTATACCCGGCCGGCACAACCGCCGTTGGAAGCATATCCAAACATACTAAAGATAAATTGATATCTTAACCTACTATAGTTAAATATCTTGACACCCAAAATACATTATTCCAAAGATATCAAATAACAAGATTAATTCTAACAAGCACACCATAGTATTTAAAATCTAAAGGGGTGAATTGCTGCATACCATCACAAAGGTCATTCGTGTCACAGCCCAATTTTGTGAAGCATGAAACTCAAAGAAAATTCAAACAACATGCTATAGCAAATAATTTTGTAAAATACTAGAGTCCAAATGGAGAATAAATATAATTTTTCTAGAATTTTTCAACACCATTTAGATATCTCGAAAATTCAAAAACAGTATGAAAATCAGCCAAATTTAATGAATTACTGTTCTCAAACCACAAGAGATAATCAAGTAAAACCAAAGAAAATGGAAACTACCTCCAATGCACTGCTACCAGGATTTTTCTCAAATTTTTCGGGTAGGTTATCATCTCTGTTGAGTCATTTCAAATCTCCCTTAGATCTTGTCCAGAAAAATGAAATCTCCTGTTTTTGCTTTTGCCGATGGCCGACTCCTGTTGCTTGGTTGTTGTCTTTGCCAGTGGACCTCCTCCCACTGGGCTCACCAGCCAGCCTCCTTTCCTTCTCTCCTCCCTCTCTCTCTCTCTCTCTCCCGTTCTACCCGAAGGCCGCCATGGCACAACTTCCGTCGCTTTGCTTGCAGGCCAATAGCTTTTCTTGTGCCACACAGCAGCAATGACATGATCTTTCACCACCTCACCAAAGACGCCCACGCTTCACCTCGTGAGCTCCGTTGCGTTCAATAAAGCCAGCCAAGCCTCACTTCACTCCCTTTTGCTCATTCTTGTTGCTCACTTCTCCTGAAGTCATCCGGCCAGAGCAAGTAGCACCGAGCCGAGCAATCCTTGAGCGAGCACTCAGTGAAGTAATCTTGCTTGTTCCATTCCTGTGCACAGCCTTTGCTCAGCCTCCGACCATTTCCTTTTCCCTTGCATGCAGTGAGTCTGCACAAACGAGCACCAAGCCGAAGCCATCCTCTTCTTTCTTGCTTGGCCATGACTCGGCGTTCAACCGCAGTTGCCGGTGAGATCTTGAGCTACCATGCAGATTTGACTCTCTCCTCTAGCTCCTAATCTTGCTCCCCTAACCTGCATGCAGCCTCCCGGCCTCACCTCACCTCGCCTCGGTCTTTGCCCATTTCAGCCGAGTCCAGTAGTCCCCTCGAATCGCTCAACCGAGCTCCACCGCCAAAGCGCCATTGTTGCTCTCGTGGAGCTCTAAGGTCTGTGACGGTAGGCTTAAGTAATTTGGCAAGAAAAATTAACACAAGAAACACTATGGCGCAGTGGTATGGCACTAGTATTGGACTCAGCAGTCCTCGTGTTTGAATCCCGATTCGCACATTTCTTTTTTTATTTTCTATCATTTTGCCTCACATAATAAAACCGTTATAACTTTTGCTATGAATCTCCGTTTAATGCAAACTCAATTCCTAAACTTGAATTAGTCAGTAAGGATTCGAAATATACAATAAAAAGTTATATGTTGCTTGCTGCAAAAACCTTTAAATAGAGTTTGAGTAAAAGTCATATTTTTAGCGTTATGAAGCAACTATATGATCCCTTGCTCCATAAATCATGAAATAAATAAATCATGTTCCTGCAATCTTGAATGTTCCATTTTTGCATAAACATTTAGATTTCAATGTGATTTGAATCAAAAATCAAGTGTAGAAAGCCTTTCTTTCATGCAAGATTCAAAGGGTTAAAATATGAATTAAATGAGCTCAAAATTTAGAGAAACTAGTTTAGTTGCACTCCTGGGATTGCATAGATCATAAGTATACAAAAATATTTAGATTATTCCTTAGTTTGCCCTATTTGCTCATTAGCCAAACATGCAATCGGTAAAATGAACAAATAGTCGTAACCTTTGCAAATGCACCTTAAACTCGACAAAACCGACTCCTACAACCTTGAAATGATATATCCTAACTTGCCATGCAAAAATAACATCAGTTTGAACAACTTTGGGTTTAGTACATATTAAGCCTTAATAACCGTTTATATGAAAAACACCTTAAACAAATGCAAAATATCGCGGAACCAACTTTAAAACACTCTTAAGGATATTCCCTACTAACCCCTGAAAAATGGTTAGATTATCCCATTCGGTGGAGTCGCAACTAAAGAAAGAAAACTGGACCGCAATAGCGCTAAAAATGTGGTCATTTAAGCCTCTTCGGCAGCTTGTAAAATATCGCACATAAACATAAAGTTATGAGAAAATAGCTTAGGATCATTGTCTGATACATATTCTACCAGAATATGGAAAAATATATTAATTATAACCTCATTTGCATCTGAATCCAATCACAAGAAAAACCTTAAATGATCACAACTGCGCAGAATCATTATCACTTAAGCCTTTTCGAGGGCTAGTAAAACAGCTCGTCTAAATAGAAACTTTAGAGGAATTGGTCCAGAATCATACTACAATATATGGTCAACCAAATTGTAGAAAAATATTCAAATTATAACTTTCTCATCATATAAAACTCGTCAATGCAAATACCCTAAGTAATAAGGTTTCTAGAACGGTTATACGTGGGTAGTAGTAAATAGAAACCCTTATCCGAAGTTTCCGCAAAGCAAGAATCATTCCTATGACCTTATGTTACCTGTCAATTATGTAAAAATTCAGGTCTAACTTGTAGAAATTGTTCCCATGCATGAACACTTAAGACTAAGCACTAGTTATGCATAACAACTCAACTAATGACTTCCTTTTTCTAACCCAAACAATTTTTGCATCTTGAATTTGAGATTATAAGTACCAAAACATTGGTTACATGCTATACTTGTTGTTTGATATCTAAATAAACACTTTTGGCATAGGTTTATTCTTTAATGCTTGCTGCACGCTTTTTAAAGCACAAAAACAGCAACTCTAAAATCTGGACAGAACCTCACCAAATCATTTATATCATGAGCAAATGGACTGCTAATAACTTGATTCTTGTTGCATTGTGTCCTTAACTCAGTGAGCTGCAATCTCACAAAGTTTCATAATTTTTCATGCATGTATGCATTCATGGCATCAATCGTAATCTAGATGGTATTTTCTTTCTCTAGAAACCGAAGTGCCGGAGAGTAACGCAGTTGATTCCGAAAACGAGATTGTTGTTGAGCAAGATCAGCAAGAGACTCAAGGCAAGCATCTAAGCATACTCCTACAGCTTTTTGTGAATCAATTGATATTTATATGTGCTTATGTATGGGTAGATGCATTGGGCTATGTTAATCGGATATCGATATTGGTAGCACCTACTTATTGCATTTTCCTATACCTTGATGTTACTTACCATGTACCTTGACACGTTCGAACATGGGTACGTAGATGTTTTGGTTAATACTCGTGCTTAGTTGCTTAGCCATGCTATAGGTCTTGGTAGGAATCGGGTATGGGAAGGGAATGAAATTGTAATACACAAATGCTTGTAGGATGGGTTCATGTTCAATTTAATATATGGTGACGGATGATCAAATGTGGATAACGAGACTTGAGAGGGTGGTAGGGCTTGATGGGAATGGAGTCTCAAGAAGCATAGGCCCTCTTGAGTCGATTAAGGACCGATCGTTGATGCCGTTGTCTTAAGCACTTTTTCGTACTACCACATATTCAAATAATGGTAAGGATGAGCCGATTACTTATGTTGCTGCGATCATTTGGGCCGTGGTCCTAAAGTGTGAGTAGCGATACTTGTATGGGGAACCTAGCGACACCCGAAGAGGGGTCTAGGTGTCCTCCACACTTGTAGGCACGAGATTCAAACGGTTGGGGCGCTTTTGGAAAGGTTGTCACGAGTACCCTCTTGTGCATCTTTAGCGGGATGTGCAAGCCGTATGGTCCTTGTGTCGTGTGGGTAAAGATGTACCCCCCTGCAGGGTTTTCAATCAATTTGAATTGCCGCGCTCTCGGTTATGAGCACGCTTAATGTTCATTGGACATCATCGTAGAGTTCGTATACATTTGTGCTACTTGAGGCTTGGAGTTGAACATGACATTGTGATAAAAATGGTGGGCTAAGGATGGAACTTGGGATGGGTGTACTTGCTGTCCATAGAGGTTCTTTAATGTTTAAGTATCTTGCTCATTGCTAAAAATGCTCATGTCTAGTAATGTTTTTCGCAAAACAACTTACCCAATGGCCTTGTATCCTTGCTAATGCCAAATGCAAGCGCCTTGTATATTATTGAGTAAGTCTTGCGAGTACCTCCGTACTCATTGTCTCTCTTTCAGATTTTGTAGGTAATGAGGAGACCGTCTTTGGCTACTTCTATCCCGCCGAAATCGGCAAAGCGGATGAGTAGTTGTGACGGTCAAGCTTTTGCAATGGCACTCTTGGGCAATTGTGCCATTGTTTATCGTTATCTTATTTATCCGCTGCGTATTTTGTTATTTAAGTAAAACTAACGATGGAGGGCTTGACTTCTAACTATTTGAGCACTCTCCATGCTAAGCACTTGAGTTGCAATGAAGTTCTGTAAAATGTTCAAATTTGTATCCCTTTATGTATCGTGCAATGATATTGATGTTATGCAACGGCATGTGCGTTTGATCTTGGGCATCACTTGAGACACATGCCGGGGACTACCGGGATTGCTTTCGTTTTAATTGAATGCGTGTTCGGTTGTTCGAGCATTTATATGTGTGCTAGCATATGGCATGTCTAATGACAGGCGTATGCTAACTCTCATCTTTATGGATAGCCGGCAATTCAATTAAACCGAGTGCAATTTGGGCGGTTCTCACAATTCGAGTTGAAAAATATCATGGATGTGTCATTGACATGTGGTCACAGGGCCCACTTGTGAGCGTCAAATACATATTATCACATAAAGATTAGGCATATAGTCCCGGACGCTTCCTCCCTGTCAAGGGTGTTTCAGGCTTGTCATCAACACAATTATGAACAAAGTGAACCATGGAAACAAATGAAGTGTAAGGTGGCAGCCTTGATTCCCATGAAATTAGATTAAAATCTCCCTTTGGTGGAACGATATGACCTGCTACTATGTCTCATGTTCGCTGCGAGAATTGACCCTTCCAACATCATGGCAAAATTTTCCACTAGCGGTACTAATTGTGGATGGTCTATCGGGTTTGCACTTCCAAATGCGAGTGTCTTAAATAGGTACCTGAACTCATCGCATGCCAGCTTATTGAGAAAAATGGGCTTGACGGTTCCAAATCTCACCAGTTTTTCAATTCGACTTAAGATGATAACCTTGCTGCCTCTATCCATGCTTGCAACAGATGTGCAAAACGTTGTCCAGTCCTTTTTATCTACATCTGAAGCAAATTCAACAACTACCAATGTCCTCCCTGACAGCCTTTCGTGGCCAATAGTTCTAAAAAAATCGTCAACATTGACGTGCAGAATGAAAGAGAAGTGACGGCGTACCCTCTCATTGTTGCATACATGCGCAACAAGTGTTTTCTTCCCAACTCCACGCCCACCAATGATTGGGAGTACGGCTGGAGGACCAGGAGGGTTGTGTCGCAATAAGAAGTTGATGAGTTGATGCTTTTCAGCATGTCGACCAAACATGAAGTTATCGATGTAAAGATGGGTATCATAGGGTTTACGGGAGATGCGCTCGCATCCACCCAAAAGTATGACAAACTCTGTCATATTAGCAACTGCTGTTTCTAGCTTTTCCAGTACACTTTGTGACTCCAGGTTGAAGAACTTGCTCATCTGTGTAATACCAGTGATTGTGCGGGAACGTTTGAGAGGAGTAGGAAAAGATGAGGATGAGTCGCTTACCAATTCCTTGGCACCCTCCTTGTGTTTCCTGTATTTGATGCTGTCCAGCACATGGTAGCCTTGGTACATGGCTGCCGCCAGCGTCTTCAACTGTATGAGCATGCAGGAGTTGGTGATGTATCGCCAATCTGCCTCCTCGACCACCGTGTGAATTCTCAGCAGGAGCTGCTCTAACCTCTCCACCTTCTCCTGTGAGCATCCAAGATTGAATAACTTGTTCGTTAAAAAAGAGATGAATCGACTAGCGAGATCACCGGTGACAGCAGATATTGCAAACTCCATCGAAATATTCAGAGAAAGGTGTACGAGAGAGATGATGGAATCTCGCAGGTTGTTCGCAGGTTGTTGCTGCTGTATAAGTGATATACTATCCTAGCTGTTTTTATGTCCTGATTATGTGACTTGATTTGATTTGGAATCACTGGTCTATTCTGAACTGGATTGTCACTGGTTTGTCATCTCTGTCTTGGAGAAACTGTTGCTATCCTGCTGTTCAGTAGTTTTACATAATCCATAGTTGAGTTCTAGTGAATCAAACTTCTAAAACGGTGCTGAATTCTGTAGAACCACTAATTTCAGATTGGTAAAACCTGTGATATATTGCTGAATTTTGGTGTTGGAGGGCTTCTTTGAAGCAACCCATCAAGACTTTAAATCTGAGAGCAACACTTGTAAACCAAACATGAGTAGTACACTGTTTTGGTTAACTCCTTTATTATCCATGCTGGATGTCCTGTTTATATGTGTTCGATCATATCATGAATCTATGTGCTTATAAGCTTATACCTGTTGAATTCATGATCATTTCATATGTTCTGGACATTGAGGATAAGTTGTGCTTACTAATATCTGGATTAAGTCTATGTTTCATTATGAACACATACTGCACTATTTTCAACAATCCATGGTTTTACCAAACTCCTTTGAAACCATGTCAAGGCTTAAGTTATTGAATTGATTAGTCTACCCCATTTGTGAGTGTGGTGAAGATCCTTATCGTCATCCAAACCCTAAAATCAGAGAGCACAACAAAATGCAGGATTGTAGAAGCTCACCTCCCGTACATATGGTAATTTTTTGAGAATTTTTCGCAACTTTTAAGGCTGGTTTTCACGGAGTTTTCACCGGAAGGGTGGTTTGCACCACATATTTGCCCATATATATATATAAATATGCACTTAGAAGTAATAATGAATAAAATCTTGCTCTTATACTCGCATCTTTTCCAACAAGATGGCGTCCAACGTACCACCGATGGGATCTGATGATGCGCCCAACGTACCACCGATGGGATCTGATGATGCGCCCAATGTAGGAACAAACAGGCGCAGTGCAAGAGGGCTTAGTAAAAGGCCTCAAAGCCGATACACCATCACGGCGGTCGATCCGCGTGATGGGGCCCCTACCGCTCCTCCGAAGGCTATTGCAGCTTTCCGGACCATGTGTGGGATCGTTGGGCGTGAACGGGTCCCCATCACCTATCCATCATGGAAGACGCTGACAGATGAGGAGCGCAATAACCTGGTGACAGAAATATTCGCGTCATTCCAGGTTCCACAAGATGCCAAGCCTGCACTACGACGGTACGCCTTGCTAGTGGCGGGAAAGGCGTGGAAGAACTTCAAGAGCGTCCTTGTTGCTAATTTCGTCAATAAGGAAATAACTCCGTTCCAGAAATACGGGTTCATCTCTGAGGATGTTTGGAACCAATTTGTTCAGTTGAAGACGACGGAAGAGTTCATGGAACAAAGCGCGGCTCACAAGACGATTCAGTCACGTAACACACACCCACACAGACTCGGCTCAACTGGGTACGCGGGTAAGATGGCGCAATGGATGAGGGAGGACAACGAGGCTGTCGAGCGAAGTCGTGCCGCCATTTGCCTCGATCGTTGACCAGCGTGCTCGGCCCGGGTAGAGCGAGGTCACGGCACACTTGGTATTGTGTCCTTTGCAAACCCTGGCGATGAGGCGGTGTCCCAGCGCCTAATATCGTTGAGCACGGAATCTTCCGGGGCTCTTTCACTTCGAGCAGAGAGAAAGACATACTCTCCACGGCCTTAGGAAACAAGGAGCACCGGGTCGCACACAGAGGCCTAGGTGTTTTCGTTCCTGAAATTGGGATTCTCGGAGGACTCGGCCCGCATCGGAGTAGGAAGAAGAAGCAAAAGTGAGCATGAGGAAGAACTAGTAGCCTTCATTGAGGAAAGGGTTGAGGAAAGGCTTAGGCGCATTCGATAGTCGACTCTGAAGCCTTGAGGCAAGGTTCGAGCAAAGGGTGGTGAGGCAAAGCGGGGGGCGGTGATAACCCAAGAAGCACAAGTGCAGTCACCCCAACCAACCTTGAAAGCGATTCGCGTCCTCCCCTGAGGCAGAGGTGCATGAAGCCAGATTTCCTCCTAATGACAGCATGCCCATGCCGTGCAATCTGCAAGTGAGGCTTGCCAACGGTTGTGTTCCCTTGCAGGCTGCTTGGGGACAAGCGCATCCATCCGGTGCAGGGGCATTAGTGCACGGTCATGTTTTACACCCGGGCTATGCGAAGGTACAGGTCGATGGTGTACACGAAATGTTTAAGGCCGTCACACTGGAATTCCCCCCGAACGACGAGATCGTCACACTAGGGGATGCCATCGGCACATTCATCCAGTGGCCCAAGAAGGACATCTCCTTCGACGCCTGCCAAGGAGCACCCAAGGTACAAGCAGTCCCAAAGGCACCACATAATGTGCCGGAGCTACCAACACTACCAGAGCCATGCCATGCAACGAACAAGCCAGCCAAATCGGCTATCGTGTCCCGTCCCGCGCAGACCATTACTACTGTTAGGGCCCAATCATCTCCTGTGCAGACGAACCTTGGTTGCAGGCCACGCAGAGGCAAGGGCAAATCGAAATGTACCCCGTCAGCTCAGGACTATCCGCTTGCCCCATTGGTGCGGCAATTCGAGCTGGGCCAACCATTTGTACCAGAAGAGCGCAAGGAGACGCTTTCATTAGCCTGCGTTAGATTGCAAAATTGGTACCTAAAACAAGCTAACAAGCCGCGCACTGGCGAATAACGAGTATCTCCGTGACCTTCCGTGAGGAGTATTTCTTGCACCGGTCTTTAGATGGCGTCTTCGTGGTCGGCTTCACCGATATTTTCGATCTATACAACCTCAAAGCGCTCGACGCCTCACTCCTAAGATGCTGGACAATGTAAGTGTGTGCAATCACTGTCTACAATTCTCACGCATCGATAAATATCATATATATCGTCCTTGATTTTGTATATGTAGACACATGATCCACGAAGCAATAGCAAGGGAAGAATCGGTGGGTTTCGCCGACCCACACATAATGTCCAAGCAAACCATTGATGAAAATAAACAATTTGTCTACGAGTACGTGGAAAAAGTAATGCATACTTATTCCAACAAAAATTCATACTTGTACCCTACAACCGGGGTAAGTGCTTCGTCCGGATGCTATATATACACGTTGATTTCTACTATATATCTCACCTCGAACTTAGGTTCGGTGACCATGACGACATACTTGTGTAGGTTTCTTTGGGTTCTACTCGTAATTATCTGAGACGAACCGAGTAATTTATCTTGATTCAAAAAAGGCGGCACCCACGATTTGAAGCCTATCGAGATTTGCTCGACCGTCATTCGGTGTCTACAAATCGATGGGAGGGCCACACAAGATGGGTCCACCAATCTAAAGCATATTTTTAACTTTCCGGTATCTGCTAGTATGCAATAATCCTTCACACTCCATTATAATAATACCTTGAACTAATCAAACTATTATGTTTTGGCGGTGCCACCGTGACCAAAGGCCAGCGACCTATGTGGTTTCTATGCTTGCCACAACATGGCACTCCTCCTTGGTGCCAAGCAGACCAATGTTATGCAGGTCTGCCAATCTTGCAACAAATGTCTCTCCACTTATTAATTTATATACACACGGGACTTTACTTTTCTCATTGACAGGCTTGGCAATGCGCTGAAACTGCATTGGAACAGGCTGACCTTCAAGGTATTCGAGGACAGCTTTGTAGCTTCCTGTTGCGTGAGGTCCTAAATTCAAATGGCAGATGCTACTCAGGGCTTAACGAATTAGAGTTGTGAATTTGTTACTTAATCGTACATTATATTTGTGAACCTTGTGATGTGAATTTGTCATTTCTCTACTTCTGAAACTAATTCGTTTGAACATATGTCAGTTGATTTCTGCAATGGATGAGCTTTAATGTGCGATGCGAGTACATTGATTCATGAAATGGATGCGCTGTTTGTTGTGTGACATGTGATTGGAGTACATTTTCTAAATCTATGTCATAATAATTAATATGCTTGTTATCTTTGGTGCTTGTCTTTTGTTTGAGAGGGTATGGCTAGCAAAACACGAGGCTAGCCAATATATTAAATTTCAATACAAAATCAAAATTAACATCACGAGCGGTTATAACCAAGAACCGTCTGTGATATATTAAACTTCACAGACGGGTTGGTAACTAAAACCGTCTGAGATGACAGAACATCACAGACGGTTAGTAACTAGAACCGTCAGAGATGTCAGAACATCACAGACGGTTATTACTTCAAACCGTCTGAGATGACAAAATATCACAGACGGTTTGTAAATAACACCGTCTGAGATGACAAAATATCACAGACGGTTTGTAAATGAAACCGTCTGCGATTATCATTTTCACAGACGGTTGAAAAACCGTCTGCAATGATTCTTCGCATCACGACACTTGCTTACGGGCGGAATTGCAAAACCGTCTGTGATGGGGTTTACGAACCGTCTGTGATCAACTGTTCTGTAGTAGTGTGTGTTTTCTTTTTGAGTGAGCGGACTTGATTCTTATGGCAGCTTTATTGGACTATGGCATGCAAGTTGCCAAGAAGAAATTTTCCAGCTTGAACTTACTGCTTAGCACAGTCAAGAGTCATCCTCTTCAGCTGGTGTGGTACTCATCAAATTAACCTTTTGATCTCTCAAAAAATAAACCATTTCAGTTATCGCTGGACCGTGACGGCGACTTTTCCCCCTAATGTTCCCTCAAATGGCACACAAGCTATGAGAGCGCTAGTTGCAAGAAGAACGAAAAAGACATTGGAACAAACAACCGAATGAAATTAACACGGTACTTACCAGTCTTCAGTTCGGCGCAACTGACCCCCACAGATATGACATGGTTAGTATGTGTGTGTGTTTGTATCAACGACAATAGTAACTTGCTCTGATTGGACCGTCATGCTTAACCAGATTATTGCGTGGACTGAAAGAATGCATGCAGGCGACATTCATGGACATCACGGACCATTTCTTATATGAAACCATCTTTGATATTATTTTTTACTGCTGAATATTTTTCTATTTATTGGCGAGCCTCATGAAATGCTAGCCATACCCTCTAAAAAAAGGAGATAACATAGATTATATCACAAGCAGATTACATAGTTTATCTCGCAAGAAGATTATACACATCACAACCTGATTATATCATAAATTACACAATCATTTCAGAAATTAGCTCAAATATTACATTAACCAAAAGATCAGAAGCTGATTACATAACAGAATACACAACCATTTCAGAAATTAACTCAAATATTATATTACACAAGTTTCACAAATTATCCAATAGAATGCTCAAGTTCACAAATTAGGCAGCGTGCAATAATGTGCCTTTTGGATATATGATCTCACGCGTCAAGAAGTCAAAGAGGTGTTCTCTAACTGCCTTCAAATGGACCTTTTCCAACTCATCAAATGAACCTTTTGATCTATCAAAAAATAAACCATTTCAGATATCGTAGGACCGTGACGGCGACTTTTCCGGCCTAGTGTTCCATAGAAATGACACACAAGCTATGAGAGAGCTAGTTGCAAGAAGAACGAAAAAGGCATTGGAACAAACACTCGAATGAAACCACAAATCAATGTCTCAACTCAAGATTTTGATCCTCGCCATGAATAACCTTCTATATCTCGATATATACATATATAATCTCTACATATATCTATCTATCTATCTATCTACATATATTATGTACATTATGCAGTAGACCCATAATGGGAAATCAAAGTGGCTAATTTTTGAATTGAACTTCTGCTGCAATTAACACGGTACTGACCAGTCTGGTCAGTTAGGTGCAACTGACCGCAAACACCCGAATGAAACCACAAATCAATGTAATCTTCTGCTGCAATTAACACGGTACTGACCAGTCTGGTCAGCGCAACTGACCCCTGCAGATATGACATGGTTAGTGTGTGGTGTGAGTTTGTATGACGATTCCTAACAGTCTGTGATAACATTTTATATAGTAGTGGACAATACTAACTTGTCTGTATTGGACCGTAATGCTTAACCAGATTATTGCGTGGACTTAAAGGATGCATGCAGGCGACATACTATGTACACCTCACCTCAATTCATGGACTCCTTTTCGTGCCATCTATTTCAAGCACCAAATCAATTAATCGAAAAAATTATCATAAAAATATATAGGTAAGATAGATGAATGACACTCCATATAGCTACTAAAAATCCTACCAATTTTCAACTTCAAATTCCATCTACATCGGGATTAGGGAGAAACAGAAAATAGAAAATCTACTGCGAAACGAATAGATAAGGAGAAGGGGGGAAAAAAAATCAAAACTAACTATTCTAATACACTTGAATGGAATATTGTCTTTTCTCTTGCATCATGGCATGTCCTTTACGCTTTTTTTTCTAATAATAGGAATGTCAGGATCGCTTGTGTATATAAATTAACATTGCTATCTAGAGGCGAGAACACACCGCGCACCACCTCGGTTCCGTCGGCTATGGATGGAAGAAGGTAGAGTGGGCACGACTAACAGGGAGTGTGCGAACTCGGGATGATGATGCCTTACTCCACATATGTGAGGTGGACATGTGTTGGGTATTAGC
Organism: Guadua angustifolia; assembly: GCA_036346375.1. NCBI lineage: Eukaryota > Viridiplantae > Streptophyta > Magnoliopsida > Poales > Poaceae > Guadua > Guadua angustifolia. Next base: position 41,474,150 of record CM070515.1, read on the forward strand.
AAGGATAAAGAAAACCTTCGATGGTCGGTTTGTAGTTCCAAACCCCACGATGGCGCGGATCGTCTGCACCATCGTAAAACATTTAACATAGTACATTGTAGTTAACCCTTCCCATTATATTTTAGGACTAATTTATATTCGCTTCTTGTAGGTGGAGGTAAGCCAATAGAAAGGGCAGAAAAACATTCAGAGCCAAGGGTCGAAGGAGATTTTGTCTTTAGCAATCGAGAAGCGACCATAAGGGCGGGGTGCTTGCCATAGGTGCGAACATACGAAGAGATCCTTCTTCCAAGACAAGAATGCTGGCAGTGCCAAATCAAGATCATGAAAGGCATGTACAGAGTGCCTCAAGGACACACTGGGGGAGAAGCTAAGGGAAGATCTGAAAGAGGAGATGATGGCACGAGAGGAGCACCTGAGGGTCCAGATGATGGCGATGATCTTCTAGAGTCAGAGTCAGATGGCCTCGCCTCTTGCAGAAAGGCCTGTGCCCCGTCCTAGTAGCCGCACTTCAAAAAATGATCAGGCATTTTCCCAGCCGACGGTAATAATTGTCTCTGACTTGAAGATTAGGGAGTAAGCTAAACAATGTTTACAATCAAGTTGCACACTTCCTACATGTAACATCCCAAAAAATTTAAAAATAGATAAAATAAAATTTTGAAATTTAAAATTGAATAAGATAAAAATTTGAGTTTGAAATGGGATTTAATTTTAAATTTTGACTTAAAGAAAACTCAATTTGTTTATTGAACTTCACTTTTCTAAATAATGAAAACCAAAATAACAAAAATGAATAAAAAGAAAATTTTAAATAACAAATGTGATTTACTTTCGGATTTTTGATGTTTTTTGTTTTTCTTGGTTTTTCTCTAAAGAAAATTCTTTTATATTAAATTAGTAAAAAGCAGATATAAGAAAGTAAAAACAAACATCAACAAAAATTTACAAAAATTATTTTAAAATATAATAAATTTCTACAACTCTTTTTCTACAGTCAAAAGCAATGTGAACATATTAATGAACAAAAAGAAATGAGAATTAATGGAGATTTTGACAAAAATAGTAGCATGTTAGATTTTTATAAAAATGTATAAACTTTATCTCGAGCTAACATTTTTAACATACCTTACCCAGAGTAATTTTAATCTCTAGTAAAAATATGAAAAATTAATATTCAAAATTAGAGTGTTTTAAAATTTAAAAACTATAAATTAGAAAATCTAGAAATTTAAATATCATATTTATTAGAAAATAAATATGCAAGATGTTACTCTGAAAATTTTAAAGAAGAACACATAGACTTTAACAAATCTTTTCAAAAATTTACAAAAATTCTTGACCTAATTTTAGTCCTCAAAATAAATAAAAATCAAAGAATGGTAAATTGGACAAAGCTGCTTGTCAGAATTATAAGAATTTTTATACAGAATTTTTTAACTTAAAAATTTTAGTGAATAAGAAAAATTATCTAAGGAACCCTGTCAAAAATTATTAAAAATTGTTAGGTCGGTTTGGACCCTCAATTAATGGCCTTATTCTTTGTTTGTCTAAGAACATTAAATCGAGCTCTCTCCTTTGTTTCACTGCCAAGGGGGGCCCCCACCTATCAGATACCTGGCCTCCTCTTCTTCTACTCCCATGGTCAGCACCATGTCCCTCACCTTGTCTCTGCCACAGCAAGAAAATCTGGCCAAATTCCACTACTACAGAAATCATTTATCTGGTGGTGGTAACCCATCTTCACTGAGCGTTTTGCACCCTTTAGAATCAATGTAATCGGTATATTTGCACATGCGTTTTAAGTACCACTGTAAAAAACATTTGTATAGGTGGGTTGTAAAACCGCTTTGTACAAATAAGCATTTATCTTGACGGGTTCTTAAGCCGTCACTTTGTACAAATGATATTTATCAAAGTGACGGCTTAAGAACCCTTTGCACAAATGCTTATTTGTACAGGCGGTTTCTTAAGCAGCCCGCCTATACAAATGCATTTTGTGCAGTCAGGTGGCTTAAGCACCCGCCTGCATAAATAAGCATTTTCACAGGCGCGGGCTTAAGCCTTCCGTCTATACAGATCCAAAGAATCTTTTTTTAATAATGCTATGTTAATTATATTATAATATTAATAAATGCATACATTCTATCAATCACATCACTGTTCAGCACAAATCCATACATAACAATGACAAGGTTATATATACAAAGCACATATAAATCATAATTGCATTATGTATATACAAGGTTATATATAGGGGGTGTTTGGGATAGCTCCAGCTCCACCAAAATCTGTGGAGTTGGTGGAGCAGGGTATTTCTAGCTCCAGAAATTTGTGGAGCCGGAGCTGTGGGTACATTAAGAGTGTTTAGGTAGATTATCTTATTTACATTTTAAACTAAAATTATAAACTTAATTCACTTCATTTTAGCCTATAAGTTTCAGCTCGAAATTTGGGATCTGAAGCTATCCCAAACAAGACCATACTCCTCTGATATTCTCCTTGTAAAACTCTCCAGGTGAGTATCATGTGCCATGTACTTCTCAGATATTCTCTATCTAATATAAATTACAGCCCTAATGTCTTTCAAAAAAAAATATATACACAAGGTTATTATATATACATCAGTGTCACGGCCCATCTATCCTCGTCTCCCAATTACAAAGTCTAGGATGCTTCACCACTTCACCTCCCAAGTAAAAGAAACTACCTCTCTCATGGATGACTTCACGACGAATGAACTGGCACATGTCCTTTTGCACATTGCAAAGGTCATCATCAGTTAGTGCCAAAGTAGTCTTTGCAATCTTCACCTGCGATAATAAAGTAGGCAATAAAGATGTTAAGCAATAGTGAAATCGAGAATCAGACAATAAATAATCTTGAATCACCAATTTGTATAGGCTTCGTCACGGGGTTTATACATACCTCCGTTGATCTGAGGAACTCGCAGGCGTAGTATCCACAAAGAACACTGCCTGGAGGTTACTTGTGGCACTTCAAATCAAATAATAATGTATGGAATTAGTACAGTTGGTAATACCCTTCCTTACTAGTGCAATAATGTTGAAACATTACAAGTGTCTTCTTACCCATGGGTGGACATAGCAAATCATCTTATTTGACCACTTCACAGGATCATGTTTCCCCCCTTTTTTGGTCGTGTAATTCTTGAAAGCCCTACTCGAATGTCAACAACAACAAGTAACTACCATATCATAAAACAAATTACATTATATTATGTATGTTTGTGTATATATATTTCTTACGCATTTAAGACGCGGGTGAATTCATCGTAAGATTCCGGTGGGGTTCTGGATGAGTCAAGGACCATATATCTGCTCTGCTTCGGGTACAGCATGAAACAAATGAAGTGATCGCTGCAACGAAAACTTATGTAAGTTTCACGAGTAATCATGGTGCAAACTAAACTTTTAGCAACGATTGACGAATGAGAAGATTACTTAAAATTGTAGGGAGCCATTATAACGTCCTTGTCTTGCATCTTGAGCATTGCTTTTGATATGTATAGCCCCACATCTACTTGGCGTTCTCGGGTCAGGGACTGTCGCTTTTCTTCTATCTCTGTTTCTGTCATCCCCTTATCCTTCAACTCCTTTTCATTGAGTACAGCTCTTAAGCTCGGCTGGCTAATCCGTGTGGGGTCAAGGAACCCGACACGTTTTTCCATCTTTTTAGCTTCATTATATTGCATTCTGCACACAAGATAATGGTCAATGCGCCAATTTATATGCTGAATGCTGGGAAACATGACATTTTGGCAAATATCAGATTTTGGCAAAATGCATCTTGTTTGACAGATTTGGCAGAAGTTAACTTTATTTAAAAGTTAAAAACCACTAAAATTATGATTTAGTGAAAATCATATGGATTCTGCCAATTTTTGAATGATCTAACAAGCCATTACTATAAAAAGGAACTCAACTTGGCACTCAACTGCTATACATTTGGGGTTTTCTTTATTATGCTATCAGAATGCAATATAATGATATGCTGTCATAATTTGTTATATCGGCATTTGCTACTGCAAGAGCCGATATAACAATGTAGGGGTAGGTCAATGGCCAACTTACAGGCACCACACGATGATCAAGTTGATGTCGAGTTTTCCAAAACGGAACATCTGTTGCAAGTTACCAAAATCGATCCAGACGTAGCAAGTATCCTCGTGTTTGTAGACATCTGGAGGGACGGCGGCTTGAATGCCCTTCACCCCAAGACGAGATGCCCTCAAGTACTAGTCATGGAGTCTCTTCAACTCCCATGGTCCTTCGTTGATCTGCTCCATGGGGAGAAATAGCTTGCCATGCTCATAAGTCTCTAGTGAAGGCATGGTCTGTACCCGAGTGGAGTTGGCACTCCTCTTTGACTTGGTGGTACTCCGTTGATTGCAATCTACTTCTTTGTTTTTCTTTGCAACCAACAACATCGCCGAAGATGAGCGCGCAGACGGTTAGAACAGCGGAGGTGGTGCATGCGGTGCACAAAGGCGCCCGGCGACGGAGATCTGGCGCTATGGTGAAGGCACTAACAACAGAGATCTTGTATTTGTGTTGAAGCGCGCCGCCGCGAGAAGATCTGGCGTTGTGGTGAAGCGCCGTCGTGAAGAAGATGCGACTGTGGTGAAGGCGCCGCCGGCGGAGAAGATGCGGTTTGTGGTGTAGGCAATTTTGGAAGAGGTAGGACGTCTTGACTTGCTACTGGCGTCTCTGACCTCTCTTGTATCAATGCAATATCTTCCTTGGGCCATACAATAAATGACCCAACCGCATCTTGGATGGTCTCTCGTCATCGGGGTGCTGAATGGTAGCTTCCACAAGCCAAGGCACGGAACAAGCACGATGTCCACTTGAACGCTGCGTGACCAATCGGGACAGAGTTGGTTGTGTATTCTGATGCGGATATGCCACGCCCTCATAAGCTCGGCGACCAAGCCCCTTGCTCTAGATGTGCTGAGCTTGCACTTGGTTGCCTCTGTGATATCATCCACAGGATATCGAGGCGTTGGGGTAGCGGACCCGATGCTACCGGATGCGGGCTAGGCTCAAAGTTGTCATCCGACCGCGCTTATAACGCCCTTTCGCCTCCTTCTCCTCCCACGTCTTAAAACTCTTGTTGGGCCATTTGTCTTATTGTATCGACCATGGTCCTCTTATATCTTTGACGCGACTTGTATTGGTCTTGATATTCCGGGAACCCATGCTTGAAGCCCACTCGACTTAGGCGCCACGAGTGCGACACAGGTGTTCCTTGGTTCCCCTATTTGTCGTTAGGTCGTCATTCTCCCTGTCTGGCATGAAAGATCCCTCCACTTGCTCGTGCGAGATCTTCTGCGGCTTGGCTGAAACTTCCAGGACCGCAGGGTCCACCGTGCTTTTGCGACCCTTCTTGTTGCTGGGTTGGCGAGCTAGGACCCAATTTCTGCCTCGCTCGGTACAGCTCGTCAATAGGTTCTCTATCCCAGCACAGGCTTCCTCTTCTTCTTTACTCCTCCACTCAACAATCTTAGGGGCATACCCACCTGTGCCCAGGTGATGGGGGTACTTGTTCTTCTTCGCGAGGGCACTGTACACCTCACTCAATGCTACGGCTTCGCTTGTGGTCTTCTACCGGACAAACTCCGCCCATTCACCCGCAGTGATTTTTCCATATTTCTGGAATGGTGTCCGCTCCGTCTTCACAAAGTACTTGTTCAGCTCATACCTCCAGTTCCGGAAGCTCTTCCCCATCACGTCCAAGGCATTCTTCTTAGCGATGGCCTCATACTCTAGGGGGAACCTTATGATTTTCTGCATTTCGGTCAAAAGTGCGCCTTTGTCGCGTTAGCCACCTTTGTCCGATTATCAATCGTGATGGAGACATTGTCCTTGACAAGACAGCCGCAACTATTTCGGAACTTGGATAGTGCCTCACGAGGTGCTAGGGGCTCTCCTAAAGGACTGGCCTCCGTGATATACCAAGTGTCTTCCGGTAACTTGTTTCTACTTCCCCCCGTTTTCGTTTATGCGAAGTCGTGGTTGTTGCAGCAGAGGAATCCATGGGAACATGCCCAGAGGTATCTTCAATTACCTCTTGAACTACAGCTAGTCGGCGTGATCGCCTTTCTGGCCTCTTCATAGAAATAAACACGAGGAATACGCAAACATAAGGAAATGCAATTATGTCAACGGCAAGCTACAAATAAAACAAGCTCACTCTTCTTAATACCTCTTCATTGGGATCATAGTCGGAGTCGATTTCCCGACGTCGCCGTTCTGGTCGTGGGCATGGAACTGGGTTTGGGCTCTTGTACGATGACGAGGAACCATCGCTACCAAAGGACAACGACGGGCTCGGTGTTCTTTCCAGCCGCATGGCTGCATCATCCTTCTCGGCCAAGTCTTGCTGCCTTCCGGCATCGCCCTCCTCTTGCAGCGGTGTATTACCACCGAGCTCTGCAAGCAGGCTCCTCTTAAGCGCCTTCTTGGTGAGCAATTCTTTATCTCCCATCTTACTACAAAACAGATTGCAATGACATCAATTTGAGCCTATTAATATTTATAGTGGGAATTCATTACGGTTTTATTAGCACGTCAAACTCTTTTGTTAAAATTCTATCCGAATCAATCGCTGACAATCGATTTCTACAGATGAGGGGAATGCTTTCTACATCGAAGGAAACAAGAAATATCGATGGTTGATTCGAAGGAAACAATTAAGAAAAAAAGAAACCTCTTTAGTGAGATTATATGAGCAAATGCCTGAACCAAAATACTTGCCTTGCTAGGTCGAGCGAGGCGTCGGCAGGGGAATTTTTACCTTGGTCTTGGGCTTTGCTTGGCGTTGGTGAGGTGTCCGCGTCGATGAGGGTGAGGCTTCGGCAGTTGACGACCCGACAGAAAGTTTGTCGTAGGAGTGAGGCCGCAGAGAGGTCACAGAGCGAGGCAACGTGGAGGCATCGGCGTCGACGAGGGTCAGGCTGCGGCCACCGATGGCGCGGCGAAACGGTCGTAGGAGGCGCGAGCCCGTGGAGAGGTCACCAAGCTGGCGGAATGGTTGTCGGGCGCGAGCGAGGGATGTCATCGAGGAGGCGTCGGCAGAAATTTGGCTTTGGACCGGGAGCACTTGATCTCCCGCCTATTGATTTTAGGAGTTAGGGATTTGCACAGGCGGTGCACAAGATTTCCACTGGTGGTCCAAGCGATTTCTTGATGGCGTTAGTAGAGACCAAAGGGTATCTCCAAATGATTATCCGTGCGTGTAAATATTTGTACACCGGATAATCCGTTCGACGAAGCCTTGAAGTACCTTGCTTGCCCGATACCCTCGGATTATCTGAGCATGGATGATCCGGTTCTTGTAAATATGTGTACACCGGACCATTGTCCTGGCAAAAACCATTATTGATTCTAACACACAATGCAATGCACATAACATTACTGATTCTAACACACAAAAAGCATTACTGATTCTAACACACAATGCGAAAAGCATTACTGATCCGGTCCATGGGAATAATGCAATGCAGATAACATTAACATTTTCAAAACAAATAGATTACAGATTCTAACACACAAAATTTAAATGTTCAATCACTGTTCAGTACATCCAAAAGGGGCGCCAGTAGTACATCGGAATTATGCGCCAACTAGATACCTAGCTAAACTACTCTATCTACATCCAGAAATCATCATCGTCATCGTCGTCTTCGTCCGATGATAACAAGATGTTGGCGGAGGAGGAGCCAGAGGAGGAGGAGGTGTCCCAGCGGTAGAGGACGGGGTCGTAGTCACCGGTGTCCTCGTCGCTAACTCCGTCGTCATCGCTCCCCACCCACATCAATCCTTCCGCCTCCTCCTCCTCCTCGTCGCTACTGCCGCTGCTGGTACCACCGCCGCTGCTGCTTCCGCCTCATTGCTACGCGCCTTCTTCTTGCCGCCTCATTGCTACCGCCACCATTGATGCTGCCGCCTCCACTGCCGTCGTCGCCGTAGCTACCGCTGCCGCTGCCGTTGCCTCCACGGATGGCCTCCTCCACCCGCGGTAGCAGAAGTTCCTCCTCCTCGAGTGCTCCCAGTAACTGGGGCTTATTGTACAAAGTTAAATAAAATTGTCATGAAATGCATCGTTCCAATCTAGGGGAACACAGCGAAATCGAAATACAACATATCAAGCAAGTTAGAGTGCATAACAACCAAAAAGACAAGTGGAGCAATAAGCAAAGAACTACTCGTCCGTGCTTGGACTAGTACCAAAAAGATCGGAGCCAGAGCTGGAGTGCGGCCATCTTGTCAGTCATGTCAGCATGCACGGACATATGTTCGGTATCAGTCAAGCACGGGGCAGGCATGGTCGATGTGGGTGCATCCACTAAAGTAGGTGGAGTAGTGGATAACGGAGCAGATGCCCTATCACCGGCTGGTCTGGAGAACATCCCTGTCAAGACCATAGGTGCTGGTGGGAACGTGGACACGGGAGTGGGCAGGAAGCCCCCAACAGAAGCAAGTGGGGCAGGAATGCCGGTAGCGGGAGGTGGAACTGGAGCTAGTAGTTCAGGCTGTGCAAGACCAACTGCATTGTACAACTGACCAAAGCAGCCTGAGAAGAAAGTGAACATCTGAGCCATTTGCATCTGATCGTGTAGCAAAGCTGCTGGGTCTTCTGTGATGCAACCTCATCTCCACTAGTAATTGGAGTGCATGTCTCATTTGTTGGGCAATTGAAGCTGCACGAGACTTCGCAACTCAACAATCGAAGCAAGCACGTAAGTAAGCTCGAGGGGAGAGAAAGCAAGCCACGATCACCGATGTCACGTCGAGCTGGCGATGGTGTAGGTGAGTCATCTCGGTCCTCGGTCTGAGCTGATCCACCGCCTCGTGGTCGTGGGCTTGGGTAGTGGAAAGTACTCGAGGTCTTCCTCCTCGTCGTCGTCGTCATCGATCAATATCAATGATCGCGCCAACCCAACATGCTCCTCGGCCTCTGCTAGTGGTGGTCCTCCCTTGAGCGGTCTCTCTCGGTTCCTCGGTATCTACTCCTAAGCCCTCCTCATGGAACGCTGGCCTCTTCGTTTGTCGTCAAGAGATGGAGGCATGTACTGACGAAGACGAACTCGCGCTTCTAGGTACTCCTCACGATGCTCGTCGGGAGCGAAGGTACTGCATATGTAAGAAATTATATGCACAAATGGTTGTTGTCTGGCCAAACTCATAGCATCTGCAATAGCATCTTCAATCTCACAAATGATAAAGTCGAGAATGTCGAACGGCTCGTGAGATAGGATCGAATAAAGTAACCCTTCTTTGCAAACTAGTGATCATCTCGGCATTCCCAATCCTCGGCAACAGTGACTTCCTCAAAGCCATGTGGACCACCTTTGCCTCAGGAGTGAGACGGTCTGGATGGCGAAGGGATCCAACGGGGAACAGATGCTAGAATAGAAAGCGAATCTGGTCATCTGTCGGGAAACACCCTCTGACCTTAGCACGACGAGGTATTGTGCTGTCTGCGTACACCACCTGATGCAAAGTTCAGGGCTCCTTCTCAAAACCAAACTGTCTGCGTACACCACCTGATGCAAAGTTCAGGGCTCCTTCTCAAAACCAAACAACTCAAGCAAAGTGGACCTGTACACCCTCTGTGGTTCTCCGTCGTGCATGAACTGAATGTATCTATGCTCTAGGTCGATCCAAACTGTGGCGTAGAAGTCTTTGACCCACTTTTCCACTACCGTGTCAAACTCTGTCAACAGCCTGGTAAGACCTTCGAAAATGGTCGAAGTGTCTCTGAACGTCCACCCCACTCGCGGCCCTCTGCAAAGAGGCGAAGTTGAGCGTCTTGTGCATGCTCAACTGGACCCCAAGCTCTCTGTACGTAACATAGAAGCTCTGTTGAAGAACCGTCCAGAACCTCCTATGAACTCCAAATTCTCTGGCTTGCGGAAACCAGACATTGACATCAGAGAAACGAAGGCTCTTTACCCTCCGGGATGAGAGGTTCCGAAGGTCTTTAAGTCTTTTCTCAGGGTCAGGATGTGGCACATGGTACTCCTCGTCCTCTTCCTTTTCATCGCCAGTCTCCTCCTCATGCGGAACTATGTTGGGACGAGCACGCACCTGCCTAGTAGTGTGCTCGGAAGATGTCAAACCACCATGAGTGCGAACGCGGCTAGAACGACGAGGAGGTGCCGCACCACCCTCTGTGAATTGAGTGCCCCCCTCCCTCTTTGACCCCTCTGCTGCTGACTCTGTGTGTCTCTAATCTGCAATTGGCGGCCATCTTAGCTCGCTCAGCTGCCTTCTGTGCCTTGGACTTCTTAGCCTTCTCAGCTCGCACAAAAACTTATTTTCCCTTCCTTTTTCCTGCCATCTGCAAGTTGCACGGTTGAATGTCAAGAACTTGCATCGTATTCATATGCATTTGAATGGATTCCAAAGAAACCAGAGGGATGTGGATCTCACTGCTTACAAAGTGAAGGAGAGTCGATCGCCAGCTGATGGCTCGGATTTGTCGACGGCGACAAAACGGGTGGCGCAAACTAGCGTGTGGCGACGCCAAGGCGGGTGGAGGATTGGAGTACAGCGTCGCAAGGCACGGAAACGGGCTGCGGCGCAAGGCGGCATGGAGGCGTGGAGAGAGGAGTAGTTAGGTGCGGTCGATATTAAAGCTCGACAGGCGGTTCTCTGAATGTTGAAGCGTGTTTTCGGCTAAGGTTCAGATCAACATACCGAAAGATCCGTTATCGGAAACATCACCTGACGGATCGATGCCTCTGTTCGACTTCGGTGGCGGGATGGTCCGCCACCGAGGAAAAAAAATCGGATCATCTTGTGTAGCGGTGTGCTAGCACCCAGCGAGTCACAATAATAGTGGCGTGGACAATCTGAAGGCGGACGATCCGTATAGGAAAAGATAAAGACGCTCTCGAATGCGGACGAAGGAGGCCTTGAAGCTATGATTCACATGGGACATTCCGTTAAGTCGAGAAAAACCGTCTTGGATTATTGTCGGACGAATAGTGCTTAGCTTCCTTGGGCCTCTGTTGGCCGGTTCTGGGATGATCCGGCCTAATAGCGAATTACCTACCGTACTATCCTCGCACTTTCACATAACAGATTTTACTAAAGTCAATAAAAATATAAGTTTTATTACATATTAAGTTTTTACACAATGTGTCCCTATTTACCTTTAACAACTTTTTTCGATGCAATCATCACGCATATATGGCATCATTGAAATATCGAGGGTTTCTTCTACAAGTTTGATCCTCTCCGGATCTCCGAAAGACGATGAGGTCGTCGAGGCGATTGTATTACGCCTCGCCGTGCACATTGTCAACTCGAACGATCCTTTGTTTTCCGGGAACAACTATGTTCCTTTTCTTATTACTGGGGTCAGCTATGTAAAAAACTTGCGAGACTTCAGAAGCTAGTATCCAGGGGTCAGTTTTGTGGCCAAGATTATTGAGGTCGACAGTTGTGAACCCATAGTTGTCCACCTCCACACCATTAGGATGTTTGACCCGATTCTTGGTGAAATCACGGGATCTGCATATCCCTTCCATAGTCGAGTTCCCAAATTTCTTCAATGATTCCATAGTAGGTGTTCTTCTCCTGTCGCATCTATGGCTTCTACCCGAACGCCACATGGTTTTGGGCCAACGTCTTCTTGTCCTTTTGAATGGTATAAAATGTGTACCCATTGATGTCATATGCTAGCCATGATGTTACCAGACTTGATGGGCCATGAGCCAATATTTTCAATGTTTTTGTATCTTCGTCCTCACCATCTGGTATGTTTTGGTTCTTGAACCATGTGGTAAACATGCGCTTATTCTCTTTTAGGATCCAATCAACTTGGCGTCCTGGATTTTCTCTTTCAAGCTCTTCCAGGTGTTGCTCACGTCTGGCTCCACTATCTTTAGTCATTTGTTGCAAGGCGGTGAAATGTGCTTGGTCCACATTCTTGTACTCATGGTCGATGAATCTTTTCTTTCCCTTAGTCCCTTTACCAGTCAACCTCCCCTCATGTCGAGGGACAGGTAAACCCGGCCTTTCCGTGGGCATGAAGTAATCCGTGCAATACTCAATGACTTCCTCAGTATTGTAACCCTCAATAATGGAACCCTTTGGGTAAGCACGATTTCGTTGTAAGCTCTTAAGCAAGCCCATCCACCTCTCAAATGGAAACATCCAGTGTAAGAATACTGGTCCCAGAACCTTTACCTCCTCTACAAGGTGAACCAAGAGGTGCGGCATGATATCGAAAAAGGATGGAGGGAAGCACATCTCTATTTGGTTTATAGTCTCCACTATGTAGTTCTCAGATAGCTTAGTTATTCATCATCGATTGCCTTCTGGGAAATTGCATTGCAGAAATGACATAGCCGTGTGATGGCCACCTTTACAAATGTTGAGTTGATACCCCTGATTGCAATTGGGAGCATTTGTGTCATCTTGACGTGGCAGTCGTGAGACTACATAGCACTTATCTTTAAATCTTTCATCGATACTAGGTTTTTGATGTTGGATGAATAACGAGACGGGACTCGACCCCATGTAAGCACTTGCTGCATCGATCTTTTCTCCTCGGCCGAGAGTAGCTTCACGGGGAAGGTAATACTTTCCATGTGTTCTTTCTTGAGGGTGTAGTTCTTTCTGATTTTAAGTACTACTAAATCTTCTGAGCTTTAAGACCATCCTTTGTCTTGTCTTGAATGATGAGGACATCACTCCTATGCATCGCCTCGAGACTCCTCGGTTGTGATGCAAGGACCCATCACAAGAGCACGAGCACGGCACTTGAATCAACAGTGAGCTCGTTCCTAAGTACTCGTGCATATACTTGTGAGGATGGTATGCTACCTAATGATATTATTGATTATATTGTACTTAAGAATTTTGGAGAGGATCATGAAGGCTTTGGAAACCAGCAAGGGCCAGGAGGAAGGCAAGGAAGGTGTCCAAGTCAAGTTGGAAACCTAATTCATCTCGGAGTCGACTACCTCGGCCACCAGGAGCAGTGCTCACTAAAATCGTCGCCCAGGCCACAAACGGGATCCGATTTCGATGATCCACATATGCCTCAAAAGCTAAGGAGATAATCTTTCTAATGGCCCTGGTTTCAGGTCATTTGGACTTCGGAGTCGACAGGAATTCGCATTGCAAGTTGGCAAACAGAATCTGTCCCAAGGTGCTGCGTCACCAATTTGGGCCGTTGGCCCATGTATCGTGTTGGAGTCCATCACGGACATGTCTAGGGTTTCTAGGACGTCCCCTAGCCTTTATATCCAGTAGCCGTCGCTAGGGTTTGATTTGGGGTTTTGCTTAGATTAATTCTGTCTTTGAACAGTGTCGCCGTTCATCGGTTTGTAAGACCCCAACTCGTGAGCTTCATCCTCAATTGCAAATTCAGTTGCATCTTTCTTGTTCTTGCTTGTGTTCTCGATTCATTGGCAGGGATTAGCCTTCGTGGCGAGGTCAACCGGGCAGCGCATGGTTGATAACCAGAGGACGCGTGGTGCTGCGATTGCAGGGGTTTTGATCGTGCCGATCAAGAAGCCGGATCGTGTGTCTCGCGTCGCCTAATCGACTTATCCTCCACCTGACGGAAGTTCGGGCAACCCCGTCCCCATCACTGAATGTCCAACAAGAGACCTAGCACGCTTTCACAGACATTCTTTATGACATGCATGGCATCGATGCTATGGGGAATTTCCATGTCCTTCCAGTAGGGCAAATACTTGTAGAAAATTGACATCTTTTTGAACATGACAACAGGCGGAGGAACCTCCTCATCGGTATTCTTCCTCTTTCGACCCCTCTTTTGGCCCTGCACCGGCTTCTTCCCGAAAACCACCTTGATGTTCTGGACCATTTCAAACATTTTTTCCCACTACGGCGCTTTGGAGCCACACCTTCCTCAACCATATTGTCAAAATACTTACCCATCTTGCGGTATTTGTGAGCTTTCGAAGAAGCAATGATGCCGCATGTACACTAACTTCGTGAGCATGGAAGGAGCGTCGACCGCAGTTTCATCCATGCATACTACACAAGTCGTCTTCCCTTTAATCGACACGATAGGGCTAGCGTGGCGGGGTAATCACCGATGGTAATAAAAATAATGGCTTTTAGTGTGAAGTACTATTGTTGGGCCGATCCCACAGGACCCCATCGTGCCACAACATGGCCATATCTTCCATCAGTGGTTCGAGAAACACATCAATATCTACTCCAGGCTGTCTCGGACCTTGGATAAGAATGGACAACATTAGGTACCTTCTCATACATAGCCATGGAGGAAGGTTGTAGATGGACAGGACTACTGGCCAAGTGCTATGTGTGTCATTCCATTCACCGAAATGATTCATCGGTACTTAGTGCGAACCTTACATTCTTAGGTTCGTTGCCGAAATCTGGATACATGCGATCAAAATTTCTCCATTGTCTACCATCGGCTGGGTGTCGAATCTTTCCATCTTTTTTGCGCTTATCGGAATGCCAACCCATTAGTTCGGAGTCCCTCTCATTCGAGTACAAACGTTTCAGGCGGCCAATAACTGGCAAGTACCACATCACCAATGCAGGAATTCTTTTCTTCTTGTCCGTGCCTGAAGAAATGTCTTCTTCGTTATTACCAGTAGTACTATTCTTGTTCTTCTTATTCTTTGTAGTGCGGCTGAAGAATCATCATCGTCGTGCGAGTCATCATTCTTCTTATACCGGCTCGCCTTGCATACTGGGCATTGATCCAAGTCCGTGTAATCTTTACGGAAGAGGATACAGTGGTTCGGACATGCGTGTATCTTTTGCACATCCAATGACATCGGAGTGATAAGCTTCTTCATGAAATAAGTGCTCAAATCGGCAAGGTGGGCAATCCATTAGCCTTCAGTATTTACGCCAAGAGCCTCAACGGATCGGTGAAACTCTTGTCCAACCATCCATTGCTAGCCTTCAACCGTAGAAGCATCAAGACCGTATGCAACAGTAAACTCGGAGGACAACCTTTGGATTCCTCATATAACGAGATCATTCAACGCTTTGTGTAACGATCGACATTATCTAAACTGTCATCTCCTTTAAAACACGTGGTTCGGCATGGCGCAACATTTCCTCTACATAGCGATCGACCATCATCTAACAAGCGAGCATGCACGTGAGCTTCATCTCCCAAACCATCGATGCCGCCTCGGCGCACCGATCATCTACGAGATCGGGATCAACGTCATCTGTTGTTTGCGATGTCGTTGCTCGCCATGGTTGGACCAACATGTGTAATCCTCTATAAAACTTCTCATGATCGGTGTGTTACGATTACACTTAAATCTCCCCACCCTACATTGTTCTTACAGGTCTTTGCATGGACAAAGTATTTCCGTTTCCTTCTTAGTCCAGGCGTCCTTCTGAGTGGCTTTAATAAAAGTTTTGAGCTCTTTGAGGAATACACCCTTATTTCTTGGGGCATTGTACATCCATGCCCTTTCCATCTTGAACCTGAAACAAAAAATCAGATCGAAATGTCAATTATTTAGATAGAACTTTAACAAGAGAACCCTAAGTTAAATATTATAAAATTATTTTATTAAAATCACGAAAGAATGTAAGGTCCTCTCTATCTAGATCTAGAGAGGGGGACTGTTCTCTCCCTCTAGAGTGAGGGAGGGATACAAGATCTGTCTATATATCTAGAAGGTGAGGGCTTCAACCTGGGAGATTGGCGCCACTGACACTCTTTAAAATTCGTGATTCACTTTATGACACCCTGGCCCACTGTCATACACTCAGATGGACCTACATGTCATAGACACATCACTAAAAACCAATGAATTGAGTGTCGCTAGACTAATTTTTCTGCTTCAACCCCTCTCCCATGCACATTCTATCTACACTACATCTTCCTCTCCACAAGATATAAACCTCTACAAATGTCAGGAATGAGATGCTCTTACCTTAGAGAGTTAACTATTCCAAGGATTTCAAGTTCAAAACCTAGCTCCCCCCTTGTTTTCACAATTTTGGGGCTGCATGGGCTCGTGAGAAGCGATCATTGCTCGAGCTTTAAGCGAAAGTTTCCAAAGGCGGCTCCCTAAGATAACGGCCTGCAGAAAAATAATAACGATCATACAAAACAGCACTACCGCATGATCCGTCAATGGCCAAAAGAACCATACCGGAGTATTTTCTGGACGTTAGATTTCTCTGTGTAGTGCCGCTGTTGCAACATAACGGATGATCCGGTACGTCAATACAAACTCATACCAGAGTACTGTCTGGACGTTGGATTTCTGTGTTTTGCAGGTATTGTAGAACAAAGGATGCTCCAGTACGTACATGAAAATGCATACCAGCATCTCCTTTGTCACAAAATTTGCAGACAAGCATTTACAAAATTTGGACAGGCGGTTTGTTTAAGAACTACGCCTTTAAATACTTGAACATCACCACAGGGGGTTTGTTAATTATTAGGCCGTCAATATAATTAACTGAGGTGGCTTGCTTAACATACCACCTGTGGAAACTGCGCTTTCCGCATGCGGCTTCGTAAGAAAGCCGCCTGTGTAAAGATCACAATTTCCCAAGGCGGTTCCTTAAGAGAGCCGCCTGTGAAGAGCATAGTTTTCACAGGCGGCATCTAAAGGGCACCGCCTATGACAAGATCAATATTTTCACAGGCGGTTTATTAAGAGAGCAGCCTGTGAAGATACCTTTACATAGGCGGTTCTTAACCCCAAGGACCGCCCGTAGTCATTTGAGGCGGCTCTCCTTTTAATCCGCTTGGTGTCTAGGAAAATCATTTCTGTAGTAGTGTTCGCTGTGGTGTCGACATGCGATCACAACTCACTGTTGCCATGTGCTGCCATGGTGTCTTTTCTTCCTTAAGTACACCGCCATAGCTGGCTTTGATAGCCGCTTAAATCGCATGCCCATCTTGACCGACTGCTAAAACCACACCGTGTCCAAACACTAGCGCATCGCCTAACTCTAGCTATAAAAGCCACTGGAGGCACTCCTAATATCTCATAGCATCCTCTCTTGCTTCACCAAGACAATAATTGCATGAGCAACCGATTTCTTCCCCATTTTCGGCCGTGCCACCGCCAAGATAGAGGCACCACCCAAGTCCCTCTACACCACACCGTTTCCAAAGCCACTGCATCTGAGGCACTTCCATCCAACTACGAACGAAACCCTCTACTCAATTTGGGCTGCTGACTGTTGATGTACCGCCGTTGCAACACCCTTCTTCTCCATCTCCAACTGCATACTATGTCGGGACCCGAATATGCAAATCCGGACCCTCTGTGTATACTGCACTAGTCTAGGATCACGCTAGTGCACACAGGCTCAACATCAGTGAATATCACAATCATACACAGTGGAAATATGATAAAAGACATCATATAATGAATATTACTAGTTGTATGACCTTATGGTCAACTTACGTGACTCTACCTCGCAAGGCTGAACAACAAATTGAACTGCAGCGAAATGAAGATGTAGATAACCCCTCAGTATATCACAGGCAACTGACAAGACTCGCACCCTAAACATTCGTCCCTTCAGGGTTCTTCTCCTTCAGCATGGATGTTGACTTCTCAATTGGTGATGTTATGTTTGGCAAAAGTGAGTACATAAATCACTCAACAAGTTGTGCACAAAATGCAACTTTAGCATATCTATATGCAAGGTTTATTTCAAAGGAATGGTTAACAATGGCTATTTTGTAGTAAAGCAGCATTTATAAACAAATACAATAAATAAATTGAAAAGGCAGTAAAACAAATAATAGTAATAGATAGATTCAATATTTCTCAAGCAAACCATGTTTTCAGTCCTAAATTAAGATTCAACTTCCCATGGCAACCTGCCATCCACCCCAAGTTTTATTTTGCAAAAGTCTAACCCTTAACTGTAATTCGTGAGCATTGCTCAATACCATAAGCACTGCTATCCGAATAGATTGTACACTCTGCAGAGGTTATGCACTTTACCCACATGACATGATCATCTCTTGTTGCCACGCGATTAATACACTTTCTTTGGTGTGTCGGCGGAGAGATCCCGACAAAGCCTTTACAATGCTCTATCTTAACTCAGTACCACTCGCTAAGGTTTCAACACTGAAGGGATTAGTTACCACAACAGGGTCCCTCTCTTGCGCCATCTGGGTTCATTAAAAAGGGTGAACCTCACCACCACTGGTAGTACCAAAGTTAAGACATTGCAAATTAATCAGCTATGTCCGTCCCATAACAGATATGTGGTTGTATGATTGACTCAGGTCAAAGGCTCGCAAGGTTAAGTCCTTAGGGTGATCGAGGCAAGACTTCCACATACCCTCTGCCATACGGCCCACCCTGACATACTGCCCTTTGCCACTTGCCCAAATCTAAATCATAACCACCCCAGTTGATTACCAAGCATCACGCGCCATCAATAATTCAATATCGTTGCGTGACATCCATCGCCACAATAACTCAATCTCATTGTGTGACCACACATGACACACAAGTACATAACATTATTCCATATTCCATTATTCAGGATTAATTATCGATGATTCAAGCACATGTGATGACGTGGCATGGCTAAGTAAGCTATTACGATCTAACCATCCCATGTTGACTTCAATAGCAATCAACTGTAGTAAACCAATCTAGGGTGATAAATAGATCATGGTGTACAAATGACAAGGTATGGTATAGATCAACTTGGAATGATAGCTAAGTCCTAATTTAGATTGAAAACAATTGTACATGTAAAATAGCATGCAATATAGTAAAACAATATAGCGATTTGTAAACATGGGTTCAACATGATCAAAGCACAGCTTACCTTGAAAAGCCCTTATCCTTACTCTGGACCTTGGTCTTGAGTTGATTGGTCTTCCTCGGATGCGTCGCACAATTTAACGTCTACACGAAACGAAAGAGAAAGCCAAATAAATACCCAAAACAGAGAGCAAATAAACTCTAAAAATAAAATAAAATTCACCATTAGATAGATCTTAATTTTACAAATTTTTAGAAATTTGAATCACCTCAATCGGAGTTCGTATGAGGGAGAACAGGCTCTCGGAAAATTCAAAAATCATAAAAATCAGAAAATTGAGAAATAATATCCGAATTATTTTTAAATAGAAAATCTGATTTATTGCATCATGCTGACATCAGCATCACTCTGGACCATTTGCATGCTGACACAAGGCATGGCCCATAGATCTGGTCCACACGACCTCTTTTGGTCCACCATGGACACGGTCCATGACACCTCGCATCACGTGCTTGACACGCGTCGGTGTTTGATTGGCTGCTGCTGTGGTGTGATCTAAACCGTCTCTCTGGATCCAACGGTCCGAATAACCCATTACGTGAAGAACACATCGCGGCATCTCTACGGTCCGCAACAGATCGAACGGCTATGACGAGTTCCGATCTAAACTGTCTGAGCTAATCCGATGGTCCACGCTGCTCACGAAGTTGTCGATGAGGTTTTGCGGTGGCTCCATGAATAGAGATGAAGACGATGACTCACCGATGACGTTATGGCACTGGTTTAGCCGGGAAAAATGGCGGCTTGGATGCGGCGCAGGACGTAGAGTCCAAATCGGCTTCCGACGCGGCGAGGAATGTCTTGATGGCGGTGCAAATTAAAGAAACAAGCGGCAGCATGAACATGAACTTCAGCGAGCTTGCGAGCTTCAGCGGCAACTTCTTAGGTGACAACGCTTTAGGGCAAAGGTGTGGCATGGGACGAGGAACTTCGGAAGGGGTGTGGTTCCACTTAAATACCCTCGGCGTCCGCACAAATCTCAGAAACCTAACCTACACTGCGGTGCACTCGTGTCGGACCTGGACTCCGACGGTGACTCTGAGAAGGACTTCGCACGGCTGTCCGATCGGCGATCAACGGATGCGATTCCTCGAGATGTGGCACAATCTGAGCCGATGATAGCATCCAATGGTGGCGATTAGAAATGACCTTTACTGTAACAGCCACCCAGAGATAGACGTGTAGGAAGATCTCCAAGCAAAACATCTAAGCCATAGCCTAGCCACCCTCATATTCATCTTTTCCTTGTAATCAAGACTAGTCTCCCTAATCGTAATCTATTCATTGATCTCATACAACATCTACACAAGAGTAGGGTGTTACTTGACCAAGAGGCCCGAACTTTGTCTACATCGTGTTCCCTCGATTGTGTGTTTGACCTGCATATCTTGAAAGTACCGAATATAAGTGTGTTGTCGATCACTAACCTTTGACAAGCTGGTGTGCGGTAGGGGCCTTCAAATTGTTTTGCGGATCGACATGTCTTGGTGCGCATCCACACCAAAATTCATGACACCATTGACACCCACCAAGCTCATGGTAGGATCTGAGATCACCTTTGGGACCATGCTATCTTGATGGGGGTCGTTTGGAGATCTTGAGTACATCGGCTTTATCGAGTCTGCTCGAGGATCCCTACGAGAGGTGTGCTTCATAGAGTTCAACCCTCTGGAGCCCGGTGTCCTCAAGTGCATCGACAAGGAAAGTGGCAGCGATAGTGGTAGCGATGACTTCAGCAGCGAGGCTGTGATCATATAGATCGACACATGTTCATGGCCAAGGCCAACAATGGCACTACTAGGAAGTTCCCAAGATAGGGATCTAGGGGCAGAAGCTATGGGTAGCCAGGAGCACCACATCCCTCCAGGCACACCCCAGGATCCTAGGGCAGCAACAACCGTAGCGCATGCAGTCGTGGATATCGTTGCTCTTGGCACGACAGACCATCACCATGATCCAACCGCCATAGCCACTGTAGGGATCGCGGCCAAACTGTCGAAACATCCTAACCTTGACAATCCAGTGATGCCTCGCCCATAGGTGCCAGGTTTTTAGGGGTAGCAGACTCTTTGGCAGCACGACCACAATGCTAGGCCCGACCGCATCCTAGGAGCAGCATCTCATCAGAGTCATAACAGTGACATCTTCAGCACTCTTGAGGCCAATGTCCAGTGCGCTCATATGCTGTTGAAATCTCTTCCACCGTTGGACCCGACCAACCCTATGACACTGGTGTTTGACTAGATGAAGATGCTACTCGATGAAGCACAAGCTCAGACTACTCGAGCAGCCAACTCAAGGTTCAGACAACCAAGCTAGCAAGGCGCCCGAAGCCAGCTACCGGGACCGTCCTATGATAGTTGCCGAGTAATGAGATCAGCGGTGACTAGCTTTGGCCATAGTAATTCTAGAACAGTCTATTCCAACCCTCGCCAAAAACACCTTGAAGATCTCCGAGATCAAATCCCTCACAATCGATGAGATTTGCGTGATGTTTTACGAGATTGAAGGGAAGACTGGGACCGTGAAGACCGCGAGAGGTGGGATAATGAGTCGCGTCCTCAAGAGATCGATTCGATGAGACATGCACTCTAGGGTGAATCTTCGCCCTCGAGGGGCTGCTCAACGCCTCGACACAGTTTCCCCCCTCGGCAAGATGTGTACCAAGGGTAGCGCCAGATGACCTCTAAGGACATTTGATGAGGGGTGTAAAGCATTCACTCCGGCACTACGTGCGGCCAGATGGCTGGACAAATTCAAACCCAGTCCGGTCGAGAATTACTCGGGGAAGATTAACCCTGTCGAATGGCTACAGATTTATACTACGACCATGAGAGCAACAGGAGGAAGCGAGAAGGTGATGGCCAATTACCTGCTTACCACCCTCGATGGAGCGGCCAGGTCTTGGTTACTCAACCTTCCTCTCAGTCAATACTATCGTGGGCAGAGTTGCGGGTCCAGTTCATCACCAACTTCCAAGGCATGTATGAACACCACGAAACATGCAGTGACTTGCATCAGCTGGTGTAGAAGCCAAGAGAGTCATTGTGCAGCTTCATCTGGTGTTTCAGCGACAAGCAAAACTTAATCCCCGACATCTTGGATGAGGCAGTGATTGTTGCTTTCAAGAACGGGGTTGAGGATGGAGATCTAAAGGGGAAGCTTGCTACTTGAAAGATCAGAACCACTAAGGAGCTCTTCGAGCTGGCGGATAAGTACGCCATTCGCATCGAGGCCTGAAACCACCTCGACAACCCCAAGCAGCAGCGACATGCCCGAGTTGTCAAGCAAGGGGCAAGAGGAACAAGAACCACGTGGAGAAATGCAAGGTGACTCCACCGTAGCTACGGTCAAAAGGGGCAAAGCGTGCAACTTAGGCAACAATAAGGGCCATAGTTGTGGAGGAAACAAGTACTGCCCTATCCACCACATGTACAAACACAACTTCGATGAGTGCCAAGTGATCAGCAAAAAAGTCCAGGAGAAGCTCAAAGGCGCCTTCCTTGAAGGCAGGGATCGAAGCGAGCTAAGGAGAAGCCAGAGGACGATGAGCCCAAATACCATGGGGCTGAGCACAAGCTAGCACATATCTTTGGGGGATCATCTACGTACGAGTCCAAGAGGCAGTACAAGGTAGTCGAAAGAGAGGTCAACCTGGCCACACCAGCTCTCCCCGATTCCTCAAGTGATCAGAGGTACCAATCACCTTCAACCAGTCAGGTCACCCGTTTGCGGTCCCACATCCAGGTCGATACCCTATAGTGGTCGAGCCCATCATCGTGAACGTCAATGTTGCTTGAACCCTAGTCGACAAAGGTAGCTTGTTGAACCTCATCTTTGCAAAGACACTAGAAAACATGGGAATTCCTCGAACCGAGTTAAAAGCCAGAGCCAAGCCATTTCATGGCATAACTCTGCACTCATCATCGACCCTGCTGGGCCAGATCGAGCTGCCGGTCACATTTGGCATGCTGGACAACTTCCGCATCGAAAAGATCCTCTTCGACGTAGTGGATTTTGAGACTGTCCATAATGTCATTCTGAGCCGCCCAATGCTAGCCAAATTGATGACTATGGTGCACTATGCATATCAAACTATCAAGATGCAAGCACCAAAGGGATTATGATCACTACCTCTAGATTTTTGGCACCGATGACGAGAAAGCCAAGTGCCAGAAATCTAGAGGTAGTGATCAGGCTTCCACATCCAACAGTATCGCCAACGACCTGATCAACGACGGTAAAATGGACCAGAAGACCTGCGGAGATGTCAAGACGGTTCCCCTCGACCGGACACAGCCATCTAAGATGGTCAAGGTAGGCGTCGACCTTGACCCCAAATAGGAACTTGAGCTCATCACTTACTTCGAGGAAACTGTGACATGTTTGCATGGCAACCGTCCGACATACCCAGGATCCCCAAGGAGGTGATCGAGCATCAACCAGCTGTGGAACCAAGCTCCAAGCCAATGGTGTAGAAGCAGTGCAGATTCGCAGAAGATCAGAAGCAAGCCAAACAAGTGGAGGTCAGCAAACTCCTGAAGGCTGGCTTCATCTGAGTGGTT
Source organism: Guadua angustifolia (assembly GCA_036346375.1). NCBI lineage: Eukaryota > Viridiplantae > Streptophyta > Magnoliopsida > Poales > Poaceae > Guadua > Guadua angustifolia. The sequence goes on from CM070515.1 coordinate 41,497,551, forward strand.
TGTCACCCAGCATGGTTGGCAAACCCGGTCCTTGTAAAGAAGCCCAACGGCAAGTGGAGGATGTGTGTCAACTACACCGACCTCAACAAAGCATGTCCTAAGGACCCTTCTTCTCTCCCTCGCATCGACCAAATAGTGGACTCCACTGCAGGTTGTAAACTACTAAGTTTCCTAGATGCCTACTCGGGGTATCACCAAATTAGCATGTCCGCGGAGGACGATGAGAAGACTAATTTTACTACTCCTTTCGGTGTATTTTGTTATATAAAGGTGCCCTTTGCTTTGAAATGTCTTTGTGCATAGCGTGTCAACGCCAGATTCAAAACTACTTGAAGTCCCAAATAGGATGCAATGTAGAAGCGCACATTGACGATATCGTAGTAAAATCAAAAATTAGGGCACCCTAAGTGGTGACCTCGGAAAATATTTGACAACCTCGGGAAGTATCGATGATGCTCAAACACGAGAAGTGCACGCTCGTTTAGTTCGCAAGCTTCTCGGCTTCCTAGTGTCGAGTTGAGGCATCGAGGCTAACCCACACAATATCGAGGTGGTAAACTAGATGCATCCTCCGCGAACGCTAAGAGAGGTGCAAAAGCTCATAGGATTCATTATGGCCCTTAGTCGATTCATTTCTCGGATGAGCAAGCGAGGACTATCTTTCTTCAAGTTGCTCAAGAAGCATGAAAATTTCAAGTGGACCACAGAAGCTGAAGAAGCTTTTCAAGATCTGAAAAGGTACTTATCTTCTCCATCAAATTTGGAGTCACCTAACAAAAAAGAGGAGCTCTTTTTGTATATTGTAGCTACCCCCAAGTGGCAAGCACGATCCTGCTGGTTGAATGGGATTGCCCTGAGAAAAAGACAAAATTCAAAATCTAAAAGCTAGTGCATTACGTGAGCGAGGTCTTACACGGTACCAAGTCCCGATATCCTCAGATACAAAAGATGCTATACTCCATCCTAATGAGTTCCCAGAAGTTGCGGCATTACTTCCAGGTGCACAAGATTACAGTTATGACAACGCATCTGCTCAAGGAGGTGTTCTTGTGATCGAGAGGCAACAGGGCAAATTACGCAATGGGCGGTCGAGCTCAAAGTCAATTTTGCACCGCAGACCAGCATTAGGTCAGGAGTTCTGGCGGACTTCATCGCAGAATGGACTCATATCAAGGAAAAGGAAATCAAGATGGCCGATGACCACTGGACTATGTTCTTCGATGGATCGCTTATGCTCCAACGCTCAAGGGATGGCATCATGCTTAAATCTCTGACAAGTGAGGAACTTAAATATGTCATTCAACTCGATTTTCAAGCTTCGAATAACATTGCAGAATACAAGGGACTGGTCAACGGACTTTAAATAGTCATAGCACTAGGAATCAAGCAATTACTCGTGAAAGGGGACCCACAGCTAGTCGTAAACCAAGTGCAAAAGGAGTCCTAGTGCTCAGATGACAACATAGTAGTGTACCTGAACAAGGTCTACAAGCTAGAGTACAAGTTCAAAGGTCTTGAGGTAAGGCACATCCAGTAGAGTGATAACGTCGCCACCAACGAACTTGCCAGGCTCGCTTCATCCCGTAACCCGTGCCCATGAGTCTTCATTGAGAAACTAGATCTCTAAACCATCCGTCTCCCCCCTATGAGAGACAGATGCTGCCCAACTCGATCAGCAGTCTAGTCGAGTCAGCGAGGTAGAACACGCAAACATGGAAGCTGCGCTACTTGAACGTTAGCTGACCTGGATGACTCCATTCTAGGCCTATGTCTGTCACACCCCGGAGCCCATACGCGCCACGGATGCTACCAACCCTCTTCACTAGCGACACCCCTCGGACCCACACATGTCCTAAAGGGTTACCAACCCATGATAATTCTTCACAACAAGATCAACTAAACCAAGAATTACCAAAGAAGACCTAAAAAAACTAACACCTTTATGAACTTGACTACAATCACCCACTAAACCCTAAAACCGGTTTAAAACTAAGTCACCGAAATTTACAAAATTTCGGCATGACCTCTCTAGAAAATAGGACATCCACTCAGCAGACAGAAAACATATGCAGTCACATGATATCATTCTAGCAGGTCCTTAGTTAACCAACCTCACATCCAATAGAAATAAATAACTCCCCCATGACAAAAGACACATTACAAACACAGTAGTTACATCCAGACTTAACGAATTAGTTAACTAGATTGTGGAGGCCGAAGGCGTGCATGTGATACTACTCCCAACCAGACGAGCCAACTTCAAGGTACCTAAAACAGGAAACAAACAAGCGTGAGTCCAAGACTCAGCAAAGTGCAACAAGTAGACAAAGTAAGAAATTAAACTAAAATACAGCTACTTCAAAACATAGAGTAACAGTTTCTTTAATTGGCCTTCGTAAATAAATGAAGGCAGTTGAATTCATAAAAGATCCAAAACATAAGAGAACGATTACTCCATCATTTACCATAATCATTACTTAACTGAAAACATCCGAATGAAGCAATAATTGACTCCACTTACCGCAGCCAACTCGAAAACGTAACAAAACTTGCCTCTGCCTCAATAAACATCTCTGGATGAGTCCACGCCTCAATCCTCAACCTATTCTTCCCATTCCTATCAATCCCATTTATCCGTTGCAACACACAATGCAATGGAATGCTTTCATGCTCAAGTGCACAAAACATACAAAAGAAGAAGCTCATATCCATACATCACAATCAACTCATTAAACATGATACATCAATGTCAACGCAATACAGATGCAAATATGCCATACAAAAGCAGACTCTCAATCCATACATCACAATCAACTCATTAAACATGATTTCCTCATTGTCAATGCCATGCAGATGCAAATATGCTTGCATGTTCATATACTCATTTCATTTCACAATTCTCATGCATATGATGCATCATGCATGTCTCATTTCCTCTTTTAGCACATCTGGGTATGGCCGAGTGCACACGTCGCTTGTGCACCTCTCATTCCCTTCCACCCCGTGGTGGAGGGCGCCTACTCTTCTTGACTCGCTCCGTACAACCACATTATCACGGGACTACGAGGTAGGACTTTCGTACTCACTACATGTGAGCACAGAGGCCCGCATCAGAATGGGTCGCCTCTTCCATCATGAATGCACAAATGCAAATGACATAACAAATTTGCGAACTACATTCATTTCTCACATTTGTATAGCCATAGCCAAATACATAAAACATCAGCCACTTCTCACATCCATAAATTACCCTTCACATCCTCGACACTCATAATCACATCCTCAACATTCATATTCATACTCACATCGCCAATACTCGAGTAATTACTAATTCCATCTATCTTGATCATAACTCAAACCATTTTTGCAATCAAATTCCATACTCCGTCCTCACATTCATTTATCATCAATACTTCATACAAAAACCATAACCTTTTATCATGAACACGAATTGAACCATTATACTTGCCTCAAAACTCATGTCTTTGATATCAATAATACCCTAATCCTACTAGTGAGCACCAGCATGGAACATAAGTTATCACAACAAATCACAAAGACAGGGCACATAATTCTTCAATGTAGCACACATAGCAAACAAACAAGGATGCACATGCAAGTTTCATCCTCTAATGTCATTCATAAGTATTCACATAGCCTACCCATACTAGTGTTATCAGTATAACCACAACAAGCATTAGCGGTTCACATATCAAATCAATGAAGACATTCAATCTACAATTCACAAAGTTCAATCAATTGATGCACTTGCCTTCAACTTCTCGAGACGGTGTGGCGAGACGAGGTTACCACACCCGGGGTCACACCACCTGCACATGGATACAACTCACTCAAAAACACGCCCATAAATCAACACAAGACTCATACTAAGTCGGCTTCGCAACCCACTCCTAAAACCTGAAAACAGCAATCTGCCAACCCGGGACAACACTCGGTAAAATGGTTATAACTTTTAGTCGGATGAACGAAACTTAGTGATTTCAGTCTCTACTGAAAGATAATTCGATTATCTACAACTTTTTCTATGGCCGACCGACCGGGAAAAGCACCGATTATTCTCAGATTTGCGACGAACAGCAGACAGCCGCAGAAATAACTGCGTTCTGGACAGCACGCGGTAAAATAGCTATAACTTTTAAACGGCTGAACGAAATTTAGCGATTCCAGTCTTCATTGAAAGGTAATTCGATTATCTACAACTTTCGCAATAGTCGGACCCCCAGGAAATGCTTGCAAATTTTTTAAACAGCAGCTCTAACAGGGGGCAAAAATCTGCTCGAAACAGAAATTTTCAAATCACTCTAGTCTCTCCATTCCCCAACTAAATGCATTGCAAAAACAAGAACCCTAGCCAAGCATTTCATCAAACACCATGCATGCAAGCAATCTCACCCCCAAAATTTCTAGGATTTTTACCTCCAATCTTACTCAAAGAGGAAAGGGAGGTGGGGGAGGGCTGCAGGTGCTGCTGAAGCCTCTACCGGAGGGAGGTCGCCGGAGGTGGCCGGAGGCGGGGTCGCCGGAGCTGGAGCTGGAGGTGTCGCCCATGGAGAAGAGGGCAGCAGGGGGAGGCGCTGGCCCTGGAGGAGAGAGCAGCAGGGGGAGGCACCGGTCCTGGAGGAGAGAGTAGCAGGGGCGTCGCCGGCAGGGGAGCAAAGCAGGGTGTCATGAGGAAGCAAGAAGGTCGGGTGGCACAGGAAAAAAGTAAAGCAGGAAAGAGAGAATGGGAAGGAAGGGATATGGTTAGGGGAAAAATAAATTAGGTGGGGAGGGAAAGTTTCAGAAAACCCCTCCCATGCAACCTAGTTTTAACCCTAGCCTTCACAATTAGGTCCACAAACCCTCGATACTACCTGCGAGAGGGACCTACGCTCAACCGATTGAAATTCCAAGATTGGGAGAAAGAATCCGCAGTATTACACTCTTCCCCCCTTTTTAAAGAATTCGCCCTCGAATTCGGGAACAGCTCAATACTCACCCACAAGAGCAAAAGAAACCGAATTGCCAAAATTAATAAGCTCAAAAAGAATAAGCCAGGTACTTCTCATGCAAAAGAAAACTCCACAACTCAAACCACGACTCTTGCCAAATGAAAGGAGCAAGCAACTGAACTCATTTCATCCATCAATAATTCAACACTCACTCTAACTCCTCAACTCGCATGATACAAAACTCGGAAGCCAGGTCTTTCTCAAAGACCTACACTAATCTGACGACTCAGACAACTCTTCTTTAACGCCTCAATACACCACCTCCCATCAACCAACGATTCTTCCCGGAAGATCATAATAGTAACTCCCAACCTCAATTCTCATTTCTCTATTCAATTTCACACACCCAACTTAAATCTCCTCTCTAAAACTCCATACCGCAGATTAACATCACTCTAATAAGCATCCAACCAATTTTCACCGAATCACTAAATTCTATTCGATAGAACAGTTGGGGTTCTAAACTCAAATCTCCTAAGAACCAAGAACACCATGATTCACCAGGATTCACATCTCTCCTCAATGATTAATCTTTATAACCCATATCCATTTTCAAGCCATATCATCGAATGAGTTAGCCCACCATATCATAGCTATACCCCGAGTCGCTTAGCTTAACCCACGGAGCCACACAAGGCTTTTCAATCCAATAAACCTCTTACCAAATCTGAATATACCATCATTCCTAACCAATTAACACTGGAATCCTCTAGGAATCAAAACACAACTTTTATCTTTCAACAGTTGCCCTTGGAAACAACAGGATCAAGAACCATTATTTACTATCGCAATGATTAGCCCCACAGGGCACCGATCAAATCCCCTCATAACATCAAATCGTACTTGGCCTTCTTCCAAACTTGTCTCATACAACGAGGCAACCACTCAAAGAAAAGGTTCACCCTGAACCACCCATTAAGACTTCATCAAATCCCATCCATACATGGTTCTCCTTCTAGGATGATCTAGCCCGAAGAACGAAATCAAAAGGCATAAATCTTTAAACTACTCATACAAAGAACCCGCATCCAATTCTTTTTTTTTCTTCTTTTCTCACACTAGAAAGCAAAAAGAATCTCGATTCTCTTCCAAAACTAACCATTTTTTCCTCAACTTGAAATTAATGCATAAAATGCACAACCAGGAAAGACTCAACTGAGAAGAGAAACTTCACACAATCATTCTTCAAAAATAGCCACAAAATCGAAGAGAACTCTATTCCTTTAACAGCATAAACCACTTCCACACCTTGAGCCCTAAGGTGGAAAGCTTCACAACAACGAATCACTCGATTAAAAAGCAACACAACACACTAATCCCAAAACCAACATTTCGGGAATAGCAAAACGATCCTGAAATCCAACATTTTCCATTACATCTATTTATTTCCTTTAAATGGCAAGTCCAAAAACTATCATCACACTATTCTATAAGTATGCATTCTTTCTTCCCCATAATCTTTCATCCACCAACTCCACCACTTGGCTAAATACAACTCATGTGGAAATTTCAATTGCACACCAAACAAAATGCCTTAAACAAAAGGCAACCTTCCAAGTAATTACACCGACAACCCCATTTCCATATGTAATTAAACCTAAGTTTATCCTACATCCCATTATCTCTAAAATTCTTGCACCTTAAACAATAAAGGTTTCAATGTTCGCACTTAGCGCCTTTGGGAAACACCAACAAGACTTAGCAAGAATTTCATAACTACTCTTCCTTGAATCAATTTCTCCAGAATTTATCCTTTCGACTAATTACATCCGCGTTTGGAAATGTTTTCACCAACCTTAAACAAATTCTACCCCATAAAACTCATCAAAGAAAACAGGTTGAAATTTTATCTCAATTAACTTACCATCCAAAATTCCATCCATCGATCATATGACGAACACAAAGATCAATTATCTAGGTCTCCAGTGATTTAAACGATTGAACCCCATCAACTCATTTAACAAGTTCCTCAACCAAACTTGTTATTACTTCTTTTACACAATCATTCATACTCTTACGCAAACACCGTTTCTAGATCTCCACTTATAACCGTGGATCACCCTGACCCACAAAATACTTCCTGTCATCTAACCCATTAGGGTCGACAACCTTAACCCAACAACACAAACATTCTACTAATCCTCTACGGGAAGATCTTCAATCACCCATAACTTACTCAACTGTCGAATTTTCCTTTCCAGAAAAACCAACTAAAACTTCCAAAGAAGCTCGACTCTCAAAAGACTTAGAAAATGACAGGGCTCAAGCCATGACATTCAACAAAACTCCGAACGAGGAAAGGGAGGTGGGGGAGGGCTGCAGGTGCTGCTGAAGCCTCTACCGGAGGGAGGTCGCCGGAGGTGGCCGGAGGTGGGGTCGCCGGAGCTGGAGCTGGATGTGTCGCCCATGGAGAAGAGGGCAGCAGGGGGAGGCGCTGGCCCTGGAGGAGAGAGCAGCAGGGGGAGGCGCCGGTCTGGAGGAGAGAGCAAGCCAGGCGCGCGTGGCAGGGGAGCAAGCAGGGTGTCGCCGGCAGGAAGCAACAAAATACTGGTGGCGTGGAACAAAGAAAGGTCGCGGTGGCAGGAAAAAGTAAAGCAGAAAGAGAGAATGGGAAGGAAGGGATAAGGTTAGGGAAAAATAAATTAGGTGGGGAGGAAAGTTTGAAAAACCCCTCCGTGCAACCTAATTTTAACCCTAGCCTTCACAATTAGGTCCACAAACCCGACATCGCCTGCAAGAGGGACCTACGCTCAACCGATTGAAATTCCAAGGCGGGAGAAAGAATCCATGATATTACAATGTCGAAGGTCGAGAGATCTCTGACGATGATTCCTCAGCTGAAAAAATTGCATGTAAGTTCAAGCTATACACATTGGTGGATGGCAAGTTCTATTAGAAAGAGAGTAACAGAATCTTGATGAAGTGCATCACTCAGGAAGAGGGCAATAAAATATTTGCTCGATGTCCATGGAGGCATCTATGGCAACCATGCGTCCAATCGCACTCTAGTTGGGAAAGTTTTTCGACAAGGGTTCTATTGGCTGACTACCCTCCAGGATGATTGCGAGCTGGTGAAAAAGTGCGAAAGCTGCCAATTATATGGCAAGCAAATCACCTGGCCAGCCTAGGCTCTGCAAACTATTCCTCTGTCTTGGCCTTTCTCCGTCTGGGGTTTGGATATCTTGGGACCATTCCCTAGAGCCCAAGGAGGTTACAAGTTCCTGTTCGTGGCAATCGACATGTTCAACAAGTGGATCGAAGCCAAACCTGTCAAGAGCATCACCTCAGAAGCAGCCAAGAGGTTCATGAGGAGCATTATTACTCAATTTGGCATTTCAAATCGAGAGATTATGTAAGGACCCGAATTCACCAATTCGAATCCACTGTGTTTTACCGCACTATTTCCAGGATCAATGCTAGTGCACACAGCTTAACATCGGTAAGCATCATATCATACACAACGATAAGAATAATAAGACTTCATTTATTTAATATAACTAGTGTATGATCTTATGATCACTTACATTATTCTGCCACATGGGCTAGATTGAAGTAAATTTAAACAAATGCAGCAGAAAGTACAGCAAAAGACGTAGATGTCCCATCAGCACACCACAGGCAACTGACAAGGATTGGCCTAGTGACTTGTGTCCACCTGAAAGTCCTCCTCCAATAACGGCGATGAATCCTCCACTGTTGTTGGTTGTTGATAGGCAAGGGTGAGTACAAAAGCACTCAACAAGTTGTGCACAGAATGCATTTCTACCATAGCTATATGCAAGGCTTATTCCAAAGAATGGCTAAGGGTTTATTTGCAGTAAAGCAGCATTTAAGAACACATACAATACATAGATTGAAAAGACAGTAAAACCAATAATAGCAATAAATAGATTCAGTGATTCTCAAATAAACCAAGTTTCCACCTAAGTCAAGTTTCATTATCCACATGGCATCCTGCCAACCCATTCAGTTGTCCAGTTTATTAAACTAACCCTTGTTGTAATTCGAGCTTTGCTCAATACGTGAAACACGCTATCCGAATAGTTTGTACACTCTGCAAAGGTTATGCACTTTACCCACATGATACAACCATGCACCACACAGGCGAATGATTATAACAAAGCCTTTACAATGCATCATCTTAACCCAAGATTACTACCGTGAGGTTTCAACACTGAAGGGTTACACCACCACAACAGGCCCCCTCTTGCGCCATGTGAGTTTCCTCCGTACACGAACTCACACCACTACGATAGTACTCAAGCTAAGACTTTGCAAATTAGTCGGCTAGGGCCCCATAATGTACATGTGGTTGCATGATTGACTCAGTCAAAGGCTCGCAAGGTTAAGTCCTTAGGATTGATTAAAGCAAGACTTGCACATACCCTCATTACTGGGCCCACCTCGCACACTTGCCCTCACCACCGCTTCAATCTAAAATGATTACCACCCGGTTGGTTACCACGCACCACGTGCTACTCACAAATCAACATCGTTATGTGACCTCCCCGCCACGACAACTCAATCTCTTTGTGTGACCACACATGACACACCAGTTTAACTTCTTTGTTCCATATTCCATTAGTCAAGATTAATAATCAATAACTATGTACATGTGATGACGTGGCATGGCTAAGCATTCTAACTCGATCTAACCATCCATGTTGATTTCATTATTAACCAACTATAGTGAACCAACCTAAGGTGATAAGTGGATTATGGCATATAATTAGCAAGGTAGGGTGTAATTCAAAGGGTACATTAGCTAATCCCAAATTTAGGTTGAAATCATTTGTACGATTGAAATAACATGCAATATAGTTAAAACAAAATAGCAACTATCTAATTATGGGTGCAACATGATCAAAGCACAACTTGCCTTGGTTAAGCTCCTGGTCTTGGTCTGGAAATTGTTCTTGAGTTGCCAATTCCTCCTCCTAAGCCTCGCACAATTCAACGTCTACGCGAATCGAGAAGAAATAGCAAATAAACACCAAAACCATAGAACAACAAACTCTAAAAATCCAACAAAAATCACTAATAGATAGATCTCAATTTTACAAATTTTTAGAAATTTGAATCACCTCAATCGGAGTTCGTATGAGGGAGAACGAGCCCTCGAAAAATTCAAATTCCTGAAAATCCATAAAATTGGAAAATCAATAATATCCGAATTATTTTTGTAAAGAAAAATCCGATTTATTGCGTCGGTGACGTCGATACGTACGATGCATTGCGGTGACACATGGCACAATCTACGCCACACAGAACCATTCTAACGACCCTTATTTAATCTATGACGTGGCGAAACGATAGCCACTCGATTCAAATCTAACGGTGGATCTTTCCCCGAGTTATACGCTATTTCCTTTGGCTACGTGGCACGATCTGAGGCGTTCATCTACAATCGGACGGCCAAGATCATCTAATGTTTGCGCTACTAATCGCACTGACATGGATCGATCTGAGTCGTTCACAGGAAATCTAATGGTCAGTACTTACCCGAGCTGACCACTGTGTACCGAGGCAATGTGGGTGAATCCGGCGTGCTCGATGGTGATCCAACGGCTGACAGTGCTCGGGCACGGCGATGGCTTCACGACGGCGGCACTGGTGTACCGGACTTGAAGACGATGATGAACCCAACGGCGTTTCGACGTGCTCCGGCGAGGAAGAGGTGACGGAACGAGTGCGGTGCAACCCGGTGAACTCGGATCTGGCTTCGACGCGGCGGAAGAGTCACTGGCGGCGACGGAATCTCCTCGGCAACGTTCTCAAACTCTAGCGAGCTCGTGTGCGACACCTGGGCTCCTTGGGCATTGGCGCTGCAGGGAAAAGAGGCGGCTGGCTGCGGGGATTCTCGGGAGGGGTGCCCCGGTCCTTAAATACCTTCTCGGCGGCGTGAAACATGGAAACTACGGCGGCTGCGTCCGAGTCCCGCACGGACATGATGACCTTCAGCCGTTCGATCAGCAATCAATGGCGGTGATGCACTAGGGTTTCCTATTTTGACCCGATTGATGAAGACCGCACGATCTAAATCTGACGGCCCAAGACGCTAGGGTTTACTCAGCGGCGCGGCTTGATGAAGCCCGCCAGATCTTGATCCAACGGTCCGCGATAAGGCCTCTGGAAGTCGGCCGATCAATTTGAGCCACAGGCGGGCGATGGCGACACAATAATGGGCTCGGCCCGTTCTGCCCGAGAAATTTTCGGGATTTTCCATTTAAAATAATTAAGTAAATTACTTAGATTTATTTAAGGCAATAAAAATACCAGAAAAATTCCCAGAAAAATCCCAAAAATACTTTGAGACATTCTGGACTCAAATAAAATATTTTTGGCAAAACTTTATTTTAAACTTTTACATTTATAATTAATCTTTGACAAAAGTCAATATACTTTAATTTAAAATAATTCAAATAAATCTCAGAAAATCCAATTAAATCTAGAAAAATTCATAAAAAGCATAAATTGAAATAAAACACTATTAGCTAAAATAAAAGCCTAAAATTTGGGATGTTACAGATTACCGATAACGGTAGCCAGTTCAAGAGCAGTGTTTTTACAGTCTTCTATGAAGAACTGGGAATCAAACTTTGTTTCACCTCTATAGCTCATCCTCATAGTAACGGTCAGGTTAAACATGTCAACGGAATGATCCTATAGGTGATTAAGACCCGCGTATTCGATAGGCTTAAGGCTTACTCGATTCGTTGGGCAAAAAAACTTCCCTTGGTGCTATGGGCCATTCGAACATCGACTAGTCGAGCTACCTGTGAGACTTTGTTTTTTGAAGTGACAAGCAAGGTAATTAGTATTTTCATTCAAAGGTCACAGCCTCGGCGTTTGATTACATCGACGCGATGGGCCTAGGGGTTATTACTTGCATCACTATCAAGAGACAGCTCCAATTGGTCCAGAACCTCTCGGACTAGCCTTTGAAGAACTCGACAAGGTTGGCAGCCTCATCCTCCTCGCAAGTGAAGCCCTCGTCTAAGCATGAGAGGTCCAGGTCTGGATGGTGATTCTTCACTAGGCCCAGTAGAAATGAAGATGCAAGATGAGCCGAGGAGGTCTTGTCGTAGAGGGTTTTTGATTGCTGAGTGGCTAATGCCGTGTCTATTGCAGCCTTTTCCCCCTTGACCATCTTTAGGTTCATTTCTGCCTTGTCTAGGTCGGCTTTGGCTTTGTGCCATGCGGCGTCCAAGGAAGCGCTCATAGTCCTTAGCGCCTCCACCTCCGTCTTCAGCTCTTTTGCCTCTGCATCAATGTCGGCCCTAGCGGCTTTCACCTCAACCCAAAGTTCTGCCAGCTTGTAGTGTTTCATCTTGATTACTTGCTGGTTGGAAGTTGATAGCTGCTCGTTCTACTAATGAGCTTGCTCGCAGAATGATTCGACATGGCATAGGGTCTCCGAAACGCACTGTCAAAGAGTAGTCAAAAGAAGCCAAAAAAGAGGGGTAGAGTGGAGCGTAAATCCAAGGTGAAGAAGCAATAGGATGTGTTTACATACCTATAGGTGTGGCTTCAAGATCGACCAGTATTCGAAGGATACTAACAGAGTAGGAAGAGACAGGGTCATTGCCATGGTGGTCAAAGTCGGCACTTCGGAGACCAGAGTGAGCACGGCTATTTCCGGCAGGGGTGGGGTGCTAATTGTGGCAAGTGCAATTGTGCCTGGCGACGGCAAGGCACCAGCCGAAATAGGTTCGACTATGTCTAGAGACGGCAAGGGGCTGGTGGTAGCACCATCAACTGCGCCATTGGGCGCACCCTTCCTACAGGAGGCTTCCTATGAGTTTTCTCCCAGAAAGGTGGTGAAATCCAGAGGAAGAGAATGAAGAAATAACTTCACCTCCCCATCTTAAACCTTCCCCTTACATTCTCTTCCAAGGCAGATGCTTTCATCGGGCCTGGTTTGGCTCTGACAGCCGTCGTCTCGACTGGCCCGGACGGTTGGAGTGATGGCGTCAGTGGGTCAATGATCGAAGGCAGAGCCTTCCCACACAAGATGATCTTGAGTAATGCGCTAGGCTATGAATAGGTTAAAATAACTACTCAACAGTGGCATTACCGTTCCAACCATCTAGATCGATGAAGGCTCCACTCGAGGAGACGCTTGTGAAGCAGCTGTTGACTTCACGCATCGGCACCCCAGGTGGCCTGCTGGTCCTCCAAGATCTATCGGATTACGTCAGCAGTGATCTCATAGGATCTGAGTGAGCGATTGAATATCATTTAGTCAGGAGCTCTCGTTAGTGATGTCCAAAGCCGTTTCACCGGTCACTAGAACATTGTTGATGTCGGTCGCCTCATTCGAGGAGAGTCAGCTGCCTCTTTCTCCAAAGCTGCTTCAACCTCGTTGGGATCTATGGCGGGCATTGCGTCATCTGCGGATGGCCCCACGCCAACAGGAGTTGAGCCCGATGCTTGCCCACCGTCTCGAGTAGGCTCATTGTCCAAGTTAGTGGCTCCCTCGAGCAAGCCACTATGTTCGTCAAGCTTGGCCTCCTGAAGAAAAAATTGATTAAGCAACAATATATGCCCAAGTGCGGTAGGATTAGTCATTACTCGATATATACCTTTGGTAGAGGATTGGTCAGAGAGTAGGCCTCTACACCGCAAGGGCTAGGTTTTGAGCCCTGAAATATCTTGCTCAGTCAAGAGGAGATGTTCACATCTGACAAGACTGTTGGTCAGTAAATCAGTTCGTTAGCCACCAGTTATGGCAAAAAAAGTGACATATAGTCTCCTTCAGCTGTGCGGCGGTCTTAGGGTTGGTAGAAGTACCAAAAGCCATTGGAGTAGATGAGAAGAAGATCTCCTAAAATGCGAGTGACGCAAGGGCTCGAAAGGGCAAGACGGAGGCTTTGAGAACAAGGCTGAGGATGAAAGAATGAAACGGCTACAGTTCCAAATCCAGGGATTTATAAACCAAAATCCTTTAGGTACAACGGTTCATTTCCCACCGTACGACACGTTGATCACCCAGAAAAGTGGAATGATGGTGCCGCATTCGCCGTAGCACCTCAGACAGGAGCAATAAATGCTCAAACTATTCAACGTTTAGAATTTCTGACAATCGTTCCAACTCTGTTCAGAGTCGAGTTGACTGGTCAATATCGAGTGAAGTGAGGTTACCCTAAGCATTCAAGCTGAACTTGCCGCAAAGCACTCGACCCTACACATCCTACTCGATACTTAGCGATTCCCAACTTGCTCGAATCATTCTACCATGCATAGGCGAGGCATTACTCAACCAAACCAAGTTTGGTGGCAATTCACCAAGCGCTCAAATGGACCCTCCCCTAAGCAGAGTTCGGGGGCTACTATCGAATATCCAAATATGGGATATGGGTGTACGCCATAAAGTCAAAGATCATACCACATATATCTCTACTAGCCTTTGGCAACTCCAGATATTTCGAAACCAGTTCAACGGGATAAGATATATGGAGAAAGGGCATCCCCACGCAGGGAAAGATTCGATCATGTTCCTGATACGAGGAAACCCACTCGAATACATCCGATGGTTATAGAGGTTCGAATGCGATATGGAGATCATAAGGCAACAAGACTCCTCATCGACCATGATCCGGTACTCCAACCCACTATATATGTTGGTGATATGCCCTTGAGGCAATCATAGAGATGATTGTATCACATCTTATGTTTATGGAATAATATAATTGTTTGTCCTTTGAATGAATATTGATTGGATTAATCAACAAGTAAGTGACTTGTTCATGAAACTTTTTCCATATATTAATATTATTCAAGTTGTTCCTAGTCGATAATCATATGAGGACACATATGAGTAGACTAGCATATATATTGGTTGATGGCCACGTTTCATAGGTCATAGATATGGAGATATCAAACCAATAATATGGACACATATTAGAGAGCATGATGTTGGACATTGACCCACTATGAGACACTACGAGAACATTGTATTCTTTCATGTCATCAGTTGGTCTCATATATATATACAATGTGTATGCTAAATCCTTCAACTTGAGATTGTCGCATGTACTCAAGATGCGTAACGACTTGCTTTGGGGTCATTAAAACTACTCTGTAACTAGGTAGTTATAAAGATGGCTTTCAGGTTTGTCATGAAACATGCTGTGAGGCATGGTCGATCAAGATAGGATTTGCCCCTCCATACAACGGGAGGATATCTCTAGGCCTCTCGAGTGATCGGATTCTAGAAAATGCATGGCCATGCTACTCGAGTAAAGAGTTTACTCGATGTATTCAAGGAACCTGAGTCATGTTATTGAGGAAGAGTGGTCGAGCCATCTAAACAAGGATGACAACAACTTGCCTAGGGTTTGACCGATATCGTGTGGCAAAAGGAAATGCATATAGGACAATATTGAGGTTCGTCCGATCTTTACATGTACTCGGGAGTCGATAAGTCCTACTAGGGGCCGTTATCGACTATTGGTCGAATGCTCGATGGTCGAGTAGGTGGGTGTACCTGATGACTGAATAGGAATATTCAATGATCGATAAGGGTCCTCTAGCCATGTCTGAGTGCACGTGAACCTATAGGGTCACACACTTAAGGGGTTAGAATATAGTGGTACGGATTGGATCCGTCACTAATGGGCCAAGTGGGCTTTGACCTTCAGTTGGGCCCTAATGTAGGGTGCCACTGTAGAGGTTGGGACAGCTATTTAAAGGGGGTTCGCGGTTGCATTCTAGAAAGATCAAGAAAAGGGGTAGCCACCAAAACCCTAGCCATCACTACTTGAGCTTTCCCGTGCGCACTAGTGCTAGCACACCATCGTACGACGTTCCTTTCCTGAATGTGTGGATACCGATAGAGCTGTCACTGCTACTGCAACGCTAATCGAGACGAACAGTGGTATCAAAGCCACCTTGTCTAGTTTATGAGGTAAACGATCCATGATCATATATTTGCATGGCTTCTTGGTTTACGAGGTAGAAAAATTTTAATTGTGCCCTAGCGTAGCCTACCCATATACCTTCAGTGGTATCAAAGCCACCTTGTCTAGTTTATGATCTGGATGATTCTCACATGTTTGATGTGCGGCAATAGTAGATTGGATCTACTGCTGGTTTGGTGTGATGACCTAGATCGGTTCATGAGATGAATCAGTTGTTAGAAATCGATTGATGAGTGAGATCAATCAAGTTTTGGCTTTCGGATTTAGGTTTTCATGATAGATCAATCTATTTTGATTGTGTTGACTATTCATGACGGCATCATTTGATCACCCTTACTGGTTGGTTTCCGCCATCAGGATGATTAACAACACTCAGTCATACAGATCCAATCAAGCAGAGCGACTTTTCAATGGAAATCGGGTCGATAAGATCGATTCAGAATTGGATTAATTTGATTAATCTGATGAAATTTTTCCATGAAAATCTATATACCAAATGCATGCCCAAAATTTTTCGTCTCGGGGTTGCCCCGGAAGCAACGAGGGGATGCTGCCCCTCGACCCCGCGTAGGTTGATATATTGGATTCCTTGCATAACTTGTTTTTGCAGGATAATATGTGAATACAAAAAGAGCTCCTCTTTTTCGTTAGGTGATACCAAAATTGATGGAGATGATAAATACCTTTTTAGATCTTGAAAAGCTTCTTTAGCCTTTGTGGTCCACTCGAAATTGTCATACTTCTTGAGCAACTTGAAGAAAGGTAGCCCTCGCTCGCCCATCCGAGAAATGAATTGACTAAAAGCCATAATGCATCCTGTAGTGGAGTCCACTATTTAGTCGATCAGGGGAGAGGAAAAGGGTCCTTAGGACATGCTTTGTTGAGGTTGGTGTAGTCGACGCACATCCTCCAATTGCCATTGGGCTTCTTTACAATGACCAGGTATGTCAAACGGTTGCCATGCAAACACATTGCCGTTTGCCCGAAGGAAAGTGACGAGCTCAAGTTCCTATTTAGGGTCAAGGTCAGCACCTACCTTGACCGTCTTAGATGGCTCTGTTGGGTCGAGGGGCATCGTCTTGACATCTCCATAGGTCTTGTCCTTTTTGCCCTCGTCAATCAGGTCGTTGGCGGCACTGTTTGATGCGGAAGCCTGATCACTGCCTCTTGATTTCTGGTGCTTGGCTTTCTCATCGTCGGCTCTGGTTGCCAATCCACAGAGGAGCTCAGCCATCTCTAGACTTTTCTTGTCGCACCTGACCGCAGCGCACTGGTTGCCCTTAATCATGAGAACTCCCTTTGGCGCTGGCATCTTGACGGTCTGATACGCATAGTGCACCACAACCATGAATTTGGCAAGCATTAGGTAGCCCAGAATCACATTGCAGCCAGTCTCAAAATCCGCTACGTCGAAGAGGATCTTTTTGATGTGGAAGTTGTTTGGAGTGCCAAATGTGACCCATAGCTCGATCTGGCCCAGTGGGGTCGATGATGATTGCGAAGTTATGCCATGAGACGACTTGGTTCTAGCCTTTATCTCGGTCTCAAGAATTCCCATGTTTGCCAGTGTCTTTGCAAAGATGAGGTTCAACAAGCTGCCTCCATCGACCAGGGTTCGAGCAACCTTGATGTTTCTGATTGTGGGCTCGACCATTATAGGGTTTCGACCTAGATGTTAGACCACAGACGGGTGATCTGACTAGTCGAAGGTGATTGGTACCTCTGACCACTTGAGGAATCGGGGGAGAGCTGGCGTGGCTAGGTTGACTTCTCTTTCGATTGCCTTGTACTGCCTCTTGGACTCGTACGTGGCAGATCCCCCAAAGATATGTGCCAGCTTGTGCTTAGGCCCATAGTATTCGAGCTCATCATCCTCGGGCTTCTCCTTAGCCTGCTCGATCACTTGGCACTCATCGAAGTCGTGTTTGTCCATATGATGGACAGAGCAGTACTTGTTTCCTCCACGACTCCGGCCCTTGTTGTCGCCTAGGTTGCGCGCTTTGCCCCTTTCGACCGCGGCTACGGTGGATCACCTTTGCGTTTCTCCTTGCAGTTCTTGTTCCTCTTTGCCCCTTGCTTGGATGACTCAGGCTTGTTGTTGCCAGGCTTGGGGTTGTCGACGTGTTCTTGGGCCTCAACGCGGATGGCGTACTTGTTCGCTAGCTCGAAGAGCTCCTTAGTGGTTCTGATCTTTCAGGTAGCAAGCTTCCCTTTTAGATCTCCATCCTTAACCCCGTTCTTGAAAGCAACACTCACTGCTTCATCCGAGATGTCTGGGATTAGGTTTCGCTTATCACTGAAGCACCGGATGAAGCTACCCAACAACTCTTTTGGTTTCTGCACTAGCTGATGCAAGTCGTTATGTGTTCTGGGTTGTTCATACGTGCCTTGGAAGTTGGCGATGAATTGGGCTCGCAACTCTACCCACGAAGTATAAATCTGTAGCCATTCGACGGGGTTAATCTTCCATGAGTACTTCTCGACCAAACCAGGCTTGAATTTTGCTGACCACCTGACCGCACGTAGTGTAGGAGTGAATGCTTTACACCCCTCATCGATGTCCTCAAGGGTCATCTGGCGCTGCCCTCAGTACACATCTTCCTGAGGTGGAACCTGTGTCGCGGCAGCGAACGGCCCCTCGAGGGCGAAGATTCACTCCAACATGCATATCGCACCAGGGATAGACCTCTTGAGGACACGGACTTCTTATCCCGCCTCTCGCGGTCTTCATGGTCCTGTTCTTCCCTTCAATCTCACAAAACATCACGCAAATCTTGTCGATTGTGCGGGATTCGATCTCAAAAATCTCCAAGGTGTTTCTGGTGGGGGTTGGAATAGACTGTTCTGGAATTACGATGGTCAGAGCTAGCCACCGCTAATCTCACCACTCGACGACTATCATAGGATGGTCCTAGCAGCTGGCTTCGGGCGCTTTGCTGGCTTGGTTGTTCGAACCATGAGTTGGCTACTCGAGTAGTCTAAGCTTGTGCTGCATCAAGTAGCGTCTTCATCTGGTCGCACACCAACGTCATAGGTTTGGTCGGGTCCAACGATAGAAGAGACTTCAACAGCATATAAGTGCACTGGACATTGGCCTTAGGAGTGCTGAAGATATCGCTGTTATGGCTTTGATGAGACACTGCTCCAAGGATGCAGCTGGGCCTACCATTATGGTCATGTTGCCAAAGAGTATGTTGCCCCTAAAAACCTGGCACCTGTGGGCCAAGCGTCGCTAGATTGTTAAGGTTAAGATGTTTCGACAGTTTGGCCACGATCCCTGCAGTGGCTGTAGTGGTTGGATCACGGCGATGGTCTACCGTGCCAGGAGCAAGATGAACTAGCTTTGCACATTGGTAGGCTAGAGTAGTACGGGTTTTCAGTGACTGATTGCTCGGAGGGGCGCTTACACCGAGGTGCTGGGAATAATGTTTGCTGATACAACGGTGTACGCCATGCTATGGATACACTTAATTATTTACTACACGGTGACTGTACAAACATTTACACCATAGCATGGGTTTGTCGTCACCGGACTGGTACAATGCTAGGACTAGGTAATGTAACGATTATGTTATGATCTCCCTGCCAACACACCAAAAGAAGTGTGTTACTGGCCTGGCAAAGGGGATGATCATTTCTTGTGGGTAAAGCTGTACACCTCTGCAGAGGGTCAAATCTTTTGAAAAGCCATTCCCGCAGTCATGGGAATCTTGGTGTGCCAGACGAAGTTAGTAGTTTTCTTATTTTCAAAAAGGGGTTGGCTTCATCTGTTTGCCTTGTGTTGGCAAAGAATGGTGTTGGCAGGAATTGATGTCTCAATGCTCACGTTGTGGAGGACTATGAGTTATTACTTATACATTACTTACTTGTTATTTTCATACCAGTTAAACTTGTTTTTACAAATTCCATTTTGCAAATTACAACTGGATTTACAAATCAAATTTTGCTTTATGCAAATTAACTATAGAAGCCTCCTTTGACACAACCTGCATTACTGCATTTGCAAATACCACCTTAAGTCTTGCTGAGTACGAAAGTACTCACCCATGCTTATTTGTTGGTTTTAGGTGAAGATAGTGAACCTCCAATTGACATGTAGTTTGACGTAGGATGCGGGAATTATCTTAGAAAGTTTTTCTAGGGTTTATGCCTTGTCAGTTGCCTGAGGGTTGGATGGACACACTACAAGCCTTTTGCTTCTTCCGCTACAATATATTGAATTGTAAGACTACTTTGTATCAATAGCTTCCGCTTTAATAATATTATGTATAGTTGTGATTCCAATTGTTGTAAATATGCGTACTAGCTACTGATCAAGGAACTAATATTGTATGCACATAGATCATCCTTCTTGGTATTCAGTACCAAAAAGGAGGGTCGCTACACTACATCATGCATCACATGTTGATCCTGGTCGGCAATATATACTATATCCCTAAGGTATATACATGCATAATACACTCAGCCTTTTACATATAAATTTTAAAACTTAAATTAGTGCACTCATTTCTATTTTGCAGAAGATCGATATCCCCCTCAAAAGCTTACAAAACAAAGATCTCAACAAATTATGAGACTAGATATACTAGTGGTACTGGACAGAAATTCTAACGGAGGACAGCAGGTTTAGAGACCCGACAGGATCTTACTAGTTCCATATGTAAACAATATTATATCATGTAAATGCGATATGTGTACTGACTATTAAGTATGTTTGTATTCTATATTGTGAAGGAATGTGATATGTGTATTATAAAATGTTTGTGTTCTATATATTGTGAGTGTGACATACGTATTGAGTATAATCTATGTTGTTTAGGATGTATAATGGACAAACACTACATCACAATCGGTTCTAGTTCAAAACCGATTATGATGTGGGGGAGCATCACAATCGGTTATGAGCTCAGAACCGAATGTGATAAACATTTACCACTATCAGGTGAAAATTTACAGTGATAGCGTCTCCTCATCACTGTCTAATGACTTTGTAATGTCACCTAAACCGACTATGTGACAAAAAAGAACCGATTATGATGTACATTTCTGTAATGGTGACACTTTCAGAAATCACACCTAATTCCTTTGAAAATCATTACGAGGAGGAATTGGAGCAGAATTTAGGAGTAGGAGCTGGAGCACTACCGAACGGACCCACAATATAGGTGTTGTGTCATCTGTGTAGGCAAACTTTCCTACTCAAGCTACGAAGGTAACTAGGTAGAGAGGCGTGATGTCGCCTGATTGAAAAAACTGGATCCGAGTTTTTTTCTTTAAAAAACGCAATTTCATTTTTCTTGGAGGTGTTTTTTTAATTAGCTGACTAGGAGCCATCAACGAATTTGCGTAACCACGATTTTTTCTATAAGGACCTACTCGAAATCTCTCGGGTTTAAATAACCGGGCTAAAAATTGGCTAGATAGTCTAGGTCTAAAGAACCGGTGTCCATGTCAAATCTTTGGAAGGATATTTTTTTTACAAAATAACCGTACCTAAACATAATTTCAAATCTCTTAGGGCGAAAGAACCGGCGACGTGTTGAATTCGCGGAACTACAGGGTCTTTTTTGCAAAATAACCGGTGAAATGACCTGTTTGTGAATTCAAAATCTCCCGGGTCGGAAGAACCAACGTCAAGGTTGAATTTCCAGAATTACGGTGGCCTTTTTTGAAAATAGACATCAAAGTACCCGTCTGTGATTTTGGAATTTCAATGGTCCTTTTTGCAGAATAAATGGTGGGAGGACCTGTCCATGATTCCAAAATTTTTGGAGGACCTTTTCACAAAAAACACAATTTCAAATCTCGAGGCGTATAAAGAACCGCGCATGTGTTGAATTTATGGGCTGCAGGTCTTTTTGCAAAATAACCGATGAAAGGACACATTCGTGAATTCTAATCTCTCGGGCGGAAAAACCAAATACGTCGAGTTGAAGTTCCGAATTACGGGGTTTTTTGAAAATAGGCGTCAAAGGACCTTTCTGTGATTTCAGAATTTTCAGGGTCCTTTTTGCAGAATAAATGGTGGAAGGACCTAACCGCGATTTTGAAATTTTTGGAGGGCCTTTTCACAAAAAAATGTACCTTGTGGGCTGCATGCACATTCTTTCCAAGCTTAATAGAAATACTAGGTGGAAAAAGCGGCGACTGCTTGGGTTGAATTCGATAGCATGCGCTGGGAAAATAAACTTTTTTTATTTTCGCAAAACCACTAACCGGTCAAAAATAGTCCAGAGGAAAAAGGGGAAAAAATTATCAGAGATAACAATATTCTTTTGTCGAGCCTAATACTCTACGTGTTCACTGAGTAATAATACATGTTCGCAAAACCACCCACCGGTGAAAAATATCCTAGAGGAAAAATGGCGAAAAATCTTCGATGAATCTGTTTTTTTTGTGACCAAAACATGTTTTCCGGGTTTTTTTGGCGACGAAAACAATTTTTTCGAGTTTTTTTTGTTGCGTTTGTTAAAAAAAATGGTCGTTAGGACGCGTCGGTGAATCCCCGGGTCGCTATAAATCTTCGGACGAATCTACATTTTTTTTAAAAAAGACCCGCGGTTATGACCCGTTGGCAAATCCATAAGTTGATACCTTCGATGAATCCGTGCTTTTTTTTGTGACGAAAACATTGTTTTCGTTTTTTTTGGGTGCTGAAAACATTTTTTTCGAATTTTTTTGTTGCGTTTGTTAAAAAAATGGGTCGTTAGGACCCAACCGGAATCCATGGACGAAAACATTGTTTCGTTTTTGAGTGTTGAAAATATTTTTCCGGGTTTTTTTGTTGCGTTTGCTTAAAAAATGGGTCCGGTCGCTATAAATCTTCTGACGAATCTACATTTTTTAAAAACCATGATTCTGACAGATTAGCAAATACATAAGTTGCTATAAACCTTGACGAATCGTAGATTTTTTTGTGACGAAAACATTTTTCAGGGTTTTTGGGTGGCGAAAACATTTTTAGGGTTTTTCCGGTATAAAAACATTTTCCCGAGAAAAATGGAGAAAGGACACGAACGTAAGAAGCGTGGACTGTTGTTATTTTTTGTACTGTTTCGCTATCCTGAAAAATTAGAAAAGGGCTTGTTCGCGATTTAAAATTAACGGAAGGCTTTTTCAGAAAAATCCGCATCAGGGACCTAAAGCGAAGAAAAAATATATTTTGTCTCACAAAAATCGCGAAGGACCTATCCGTAATTTCAAGAAACGGAGGGTTTTTGCAAAAGCAATGGCGGCATGTGGCGCTCGGTTTGCCTCCAATTCTTGTGGGTATAGGTGTTGTTATTGATTATATACACTGAATTATTGAGAAAATTATCTCGATACTACCGCAAAGTGGTATAAATTGGAAAATACCATCGCCTATGAAAATGAAATATCGGTTCAGCGCATGTGGGGGGCTTAGCTTTTACATATTTAGCAAAAAAATATCAAAATATAGGTGAGGAGGATTATGATCGGTTTGGAATAGATCTTGTTACACTACTGAGTAGGCCTTTGCTCTGGGCCCATCAATCGGGTCAAGATCTGAGCAGGATCGATAGTTAGATCGATCCGGTGCTCATCAGCCTCTGAACTTCGGGGAGGCGATTAGTATGCGGTTGGCGACACGAACCGAAGATCGATGAGATCACATCGATGCACGGTTCGTATCACTAACCGGTACTATTTAGTGGGTGCTAAATAGTACGGTTCGTGACACGAACCCAGATCGATGTGATCTCATCAAGACGTTCGTGTATTCAACCCGTCTCGAGTCCCAATTTAAACTTCTTCCTCCTCCGCTCTCTGCGGACCAGATCATTCCAAAGTCGCGAAAAGAACGGTGGAGCTTCGGCCAAGAGCTTGAAGGGAAGGGAGGTGCTGCCCAAAATTTCAAAATTTTGGTCATTTTACTCACAACCAAGGTAGCTAAGGTTAGTAATATCATTCCTCACTTCATTTGGTGTTAAATGGAGCCTCTTTTTTGCTTGAATTATGAAGAAAATTTGATCTTTTCCCATGATTGATCAAAGATTATGAATGTAGAGGAGGTGCTGCCCAAATTTCAAAATTTTGGTCATTTTACTGCAACCAAGGTAACTAAGGTTAGTAACATCATTCCTCACATCATTTGGTGTTAAATGGAGCCTCTTTTTGCTTGAATTATGAAAAAAATTTGATCTTTTCCCATGATTGATGAAAGATTAATATGAATGTAGAGATCTAGCTTGATCTTTTCAAATAGGATACAAAAACTTGTTGTGTAAGCTTAGAATTTGCTTGGATTATAATGTAGCTCGCATTTAATGTGTGGATCTAGCTTAAATTTAGGTTTTAGTTCCATCGATCGATGAAGGATAAGGTTTGGTTGCACGTAGTTGGGGGGAGAATGGTGCATGGAAATCATGGAGTTTGGGATCTTCAAATGGCAATGGTTATGTGGAAAAGAAGAAATTTAAATTCATTTGCTAATTAAAATAATATCGTAAATATGAATGGCTTTATAGAAAATATAAAATGAGTTCAATATTTGAGAAAAGTTTTCAAAAATACTTTGGAATATTTTAAACTTAGAAAATTACTTCTAGTATAATTTTGGTTTTAATTTCCATCAGCAAATTATTTTTGAAAACATCATTAATTAAGTGCTAGAGATTTAGAAAAAATAAAAATAAATGATTGAATAATAATTTAGAAATTTTAGGGTGTTACAATTTCAACAGAATTTGCAAACAAAGTCGTCGTGAATTTTGTCGTAATTTTGAATCCGACTCGATCGACCAATTCTTTTTGTAGGTTGCAAAAACTTGTTGTGTGGGTTTATATTTTGCTTGGATTATTATTTAGCTCGGATTGAAGGTGTGGATCTAGCTAATATATTTAGGTTTTGGTTCAACAATTCATTATTGGAAAATGAGCTATGAGTTATCTTGATGTAACATAATGTAGATGGACCGCGATGGATGTACATGGATCGACGCTCCCTGAGTTCTTGCAGGGGTTTGCAAGATTTTCTTCGTCTTGCCGATGCACACACGACGTCTCTGCTACATATGTTGTCCATGCATAGACTGCAAGAATGAGAAGGAGTGGCCAAAATCCAGCCACCTTCACTTTCATTTGCTCACAAGAGGTTTCATGTCGAACTATACCGCTGGACCAAGCACGGTGAAGAAGAGATTATCTGAGGAAGACGGTGAAGAAGAAGAGGCGAACAACAATATCCGGACTATTTGGTCAACACGGTTCTTTCAAGATACATTGGGGAGTGTGGTGATGATGACCTAGACCAGATCTTTGTGTGATGGAGAGGAGAATACATCGATGAAAGACATTACGAAAGGTTCCGGCGCCTATGGGAGGACCACGGAACATTGTTGTACCCAAACCGTCGACAGGGCCATAAAAGTTGCGTACCACACTAGAACTCGATGCAATGGAAGGCGACCAATGGATTGTCCGATAAGGATTCGACGAGTTGTTATGCCTCATAAAGAAGTTACTTCGAGGGGAACACACCGCCTCAAACTACGACGATGCCAAACAAGTTATGCGCCCTTTGGGGTTGGAGGTCTGAAGATACATGCATGTCGTAATGATTGTATCCTTTATCGCAATGAGTATGAGGATTAGGAAGCTTGTCGGTGTGCAAAACTTGCGGTATAAGACCAGCGTGATGACCTGTGAGGTAGAGGCGTAAGAAGAAGAGACCTCCTGCTAAGGTGGTGTGGTATTTCCCTGTAATCCCCCGGTTGAAGCGTTTATTTGCGAACAAAGCGCATGCCCAGATGATGCGTTGGCACAAGGAAGACCGTAAGGACGACGGAAGGCTAAGGCACCTGTCGATGGCTCCCGGTGGAGGAAAGTCGATAGAACATACCGGACTTTCTTTGAGGATGCAAGGAACATAAGGTTTGGGTTGAGTACGGATGGGATGAACCCGTTCGGCGATATGAGCAGCGATCCAAAGACTTGGCCCGTGACTCTATGTATCTACAACCTTCCTCCTTGGTCGTGTATGAAGCGAAAGTACATTATGATGCCATTGCTTATCCAAGGCCGAAGCAACACGAAACGACATTGATGTGTACCTCAAACCGTTGGTTGAAGATCTGTTAACACTGTGGAACGATGGTGTATGTGTATGGGATGAGTACAAAAGAGAGCACTTCACTCTACGTGCATTGCTATTCGTAACCATCAACGACTGGCCTGCACTTGGTAACCTATCGGGCCTATCTATCAAAGGATATAAAGCCTGCATCCACTGCTTAGAGGATACGGACAGCAAGTACCTAAAAAACTCTCGAAAGGTTGTGTACATGGGCCACCGTAGGTTCCTCCATATGAAGGACCGTTCACGGAGGAAGGGTGAGAATTTTGATGGGATGAAGAGAAACGTAGAAGCCCATGCATCGCAGTGGGACGCTTGTATTTTCTTTGGTAAAGGATCTGAAAGTAGTATTTGGAAAAGGTCCTGGTAGCAAACCTGTCCCGGCTGAACAAGGTCACACGAAGGCCATTTGGAAGAAGAAGTCAATATTTTGGGACTTACCTTACTGGAAAGACTTAGAGGTCCGCCACTCACTGGACTTCATGCATATCACGAAGAATGTCTGCGTGAACCTACTAGGTTTCCTAGATATGTACGGTAAGTCAAAAGATACACTTCAAGCACGAAAGGACCTACAGCTATTGGGACTCAGGAACGACCTACATCCGGAAAGAGAGAGAAAGGACAACATTACCTCCACCCATGAGCTACACTCGAGCAAGGAAGAAAAAAAACATGATTAAGTTCTTGAACAGTGTGAAGGTCCCTTCTGGATACTCCTCGAACATAAGGAGACTCATAAACATGAAAGAGAATAAAATCGTACACATAAAATCCCATGATTGTCATGTGTTGATGACTGATTGCTCCAGTGGTGATGCGAGGTATTCGCAGATTAGGTACGAGGACAATCATAAAGCCGTGTTCGTTCTTCAGCGGTGTCATGAGAAGGTCATCGAGCGAATAAGTTATCTAGTCTGCATGATGACATGGTCAATAGTCCAGTTAGCCTTGAGATGATCTTCCCTCCATCCTTCTTTGATATTATGGTCCATCTCATGGTCCACATTGTTAAAGAGATAGAAATTCTTGGACTGTGTTCCTCCACAATATGTTCCCTTCGAGAGGTACATGGGTATCCTAAAGAAGTATGTTCTTAACGGTCTCGCCAGAATATTGCATTATTGCATGAGGTGTCGAGACAGAGGAGGTGATCGAGTTTTGTGTTAGTTACATGGATGATCTGAATCCGATTGGCGTCCTCAGTATCACGCCATGAGGGAGGCTACTGAGGAAAAGGGACTTTAGGGAGAAAAGAATCCTATAGCGACGATCTACTTGCATTTAAACAAGCACATTTCACGGTATTGAAACAAGCAAGCTGTAGTGGCTCAGATATCTATGATCACGAGATGAGTCTACGCTACCAATACCCAGAGAAGTCAGATAAGTGGATCGCAGTGGAGCAAATGGATCATTTCGGCAGTTGGTTACAAAAGCAACTGTTGGGCAAGCAGACAGACGATGAACAATTGAAACTCTTGGCTCGAGGACCGTCCACAACAATCATATCATTCCAAGGGTATGAGATAAATGGGTACACATTTTACACGACAACCCAGGATAGCAAGAGCACCAACCAAAACAGTGGCGTCCGTATAGATGCCTTGGACAAAAATGGAAAGATGGACACCTACTATGGTTTCATAGAGGAGATCTGGGAGCTCGAGTACGGGCCATTAAAAGTCCCTCTGTTTCGGTGCCAATGGGTCAAACCGATACGGTAGTGGATATCGATAAGTATGGTATGACAACTGTGGACCTCAAGCAAGTGGCCTATAGGGATGAACCGTTCGTGTTTCGCTAATGATGTGACACGGTATTCTATGTGATGGACATGGACAAGAAACCGAAAAAGCGAAGAGAAGACTAGCGAGAGCGATCAACCAAGCGCCACGTGGTTCTTCGGGTAAAGAAGGATTGTCGGAGTTGAGGCGTCACGGACGAAGAAGAGTATAATCGAGTTCGACGAGCTGCCTCCTTTCACGGTGGATGTAGACATTGGTGTCTGAATGATCTGAGAGGAAACTCCCACGACGCCGCGATCATAATGAAGGATCACTTGTAAAAGCAAAGTATGTTAGCAAATAAGGATTGTTTTGCTTTCTTTTGGTGTAATAGACTACTAACATACTAGTTTCTCATTCCTCTAGAGGTTTTCTGTTGCTCAGTATTTTACTGCTCAAATTGTACTAATATTTGACTAACAATATTGTTCAAAGTCTCTCTATACTAATATAACAAGGTGACAATTTGCAATGGAATTATAAGAGTGCAAAAATTACTTTATTTCTTAAAATCTTAAAAAAAGGCTAATTGAACCTAAAGTGGTAAAAGTATTTTTAAAAATTATTTAATGAAACAATAGTTAAACAGTAGATTTAAAAAAGAAATCTTAAAAAAGGCTAAATGAATCTAAAGTGGTAAAAGCATTTTTAAAATTATTTAATGAAACAATAGTTAAATAGTACATTTAAAAACCCGTTCTTAAAAAAGATAAATGAATCTAAAGTGGTAAAAGCATTTTAAAAATTATTTAATGAAACAATAGTTAAACAGTAGATTTTAAAAAGAAATCTTAAAAAAAGGCTAAATGAATCTAAAGTGGTAAAAGCATTTTTAAAAATTATTTAATGAAACAATAGTTAAATAGTACATTTAAAAAACCCGTTCTAAAAAAAGATAAATGAATCTAAAGTGGTAAAAGCATTTTTAAAAATTATTTAATGAAACAATAGTTAAACAGTAGATTTAAGAAATAAAAAAAAAAAAAAAAGAAGGGCTAGGGGGCACGAGCGGGGCTCGAACCCGAGACCTCACGGATCGAGAGCCCGCACTCAAGCGCCTCGCTAGCCAGGGGGGAAGGAGATTTCTTATCGACTACTAAGGGCGCTAAATCATTTTGAGTTTTATAAACCCTTCACATCAGCCCCGGTTGGTGTATCCAACCGGGACTGATAGTGCCTAGGGTCGCTGAGGTGACCCATCGATCAGGTTGGATACACCAACCGGGATCGATAGAGATCATCGATCGGTTGGTGTATCCAACCGGTACTGATGTGAGACATCAGTCCCGGTTGAATACACCAACCGGGACTGATGGTGCAGCTATAAATCCTCCCGCCGCCTCCTCTTCCCCCAATTTTGCTACTCCCGCCATTGTTCCCCAATCTCCTCCTCGCCTCCGCTCGTTTGCAAAGACCTCCGACGACCTCGCCTCAACGACCCCACTGCCTGTCCTCCTGGCCTCCGACGACCCCCGCCGCCGTCCTCGCCTCTGAAGCCTTTCCTCCGCGCCCGAGCCTCGCCTCCAAGCCTTGCCTCCTTGCTTGCGACCTCGCCTCGACGCCTCGCCCGACGACCCCCCGCCGCTGCCCTGCGCCTCGAGCGACCACCGCCATTTCCTCACCTCAGACTTAGTACAATGTAAGTTCGTCTTCCTCACCTTCGGATAGTCCTCACTGTCGTCCTCGCTTTGTAATGCTCTATGATGAACTAGGGTTAAAGAATTGGTTGGGTCTTTGCTGATTGCAACCATTTCTTTTGGAAGTAGTTTGTCATGTTAATATGCTGATTGCAACCTACAATTATTAGACACCCTTAATTTGGTTGCAAATTTGCTTGAAGTTGAATGCTTGGAGTCAGGTGCTGAAGTTAAACTCAAATTTTGTTGCCGCACGCTGCTCTGAGATACATTCTTGTTCCTTGTCCGAAAATGATCTTTCTGTGATTGAATGGTACAAATTATAGGGATTTCATTTGTGTATGCCTTTGTCATATTGAAGTGATATTTGATGTTTGCTGTTTTAGGGGTAGAGAGTAGTCGATAGTGCATAAATGACACCGGTGCTTTTGAGTAAAAAATGCTATGTGAGCACCTTTGCAACCTTAATATGAATGCACATTACTCCATTTCTTGAGTTAAGAGTTCTAGAACTCATATTCAGATTGCAAGGTCTTGATCCTGAGTTTAACGACATGCGTGCATTTAGCTAAATGGTTTCAGATTTGTATACCCTGTGATATATTGCTGAAATTGGTGTTGGAGGGCTCATTTGGAGCAACCCATCAATTTATTAAATCTGAGAGCAATAGTTGTATGACTCCATTATTTCTCCTTGTTATCTTTGCATTTGATCCTTCTTTGGTGGAAGGAGAGGTATTGCTCTGTGATGTTATTTGGGTTTCTTAATGAACATGACGTTTAATGAAATGATCTAAGCCTTGAGCTGCTAGACTTGCATGATTGAAATTATTGGTTATTTTCACCTGCTACGTACAATTTGGATTTCATGTGGTAGCTCGATCCCGTCGATTAAGATTTCTAGTGGTTACTAATTAGAATAGCATTGCTCAATTTTTAATGTAATAGCTAGGGCTGTGATGTGATGCACTAATTGATAATTGTTTTTAGAAATGTTGATTGTCCATTAAGGTTTTATTGACGAGTTAATAGTGTAAATATTTTTAGTTTTGTAATACACTTGAGTGGGCAAAGCATGTAGCGATGCATCGTGCATCTTAAACAGCAATCATTATTTGTTATAAGATCTAAGGTATTGAAATCGAGCAAAGGATAGAAGATTATTCATGTTTGTAGATAAAAACTTCATGCTCGCTAATTATCCATGGATGATCAAGATATTAGGATGTAGATAAATATCTGAGATCCTTGTAACTAGTGATTGTGACATGAAATTCTTGATACTTTACTAGACTATTTATAAATATACAGTATATATACTTTCTTTCTATGCAATGCATCATATTGACAATGTTATGGGCCAATGTTATGGGCATCATTCATTATGCACGAGATATACTTTCTTTCTATGTATGTGTGAGATTTCTATGCATTGTTACAATTTTCTTGTGCATGTTAAGGTGGTAAGAGTTCAAGGCTTAAGTCACTAAATTAAATTGTCTAGCCCATTTGTGATTGAGGTGAAGATTCTAAATCTTCATTTAAACCCAATAATCTGAGAGCAATCAAACTAGAGTTTCTGGTGAATTTTGAAATTTCTATTTTTATTGATCAGTTTCTATGTATATGTGAGATTTCTATGTATGTGTGAGATTTCTATGTATATGTGAAGTTTCAAATGTATATGTATCATGTCAAATGAATATGTATCATGTGAATTATTCTAATTTCGGTGAATTTTGAAATTTCTATTTTTATTGATCAGTTTCTATGTATATGTGAGATTTCTATGTATGTGTGAGATTTCTATGTATATGTGAAGTTTCAAATGTATATGTATCATGTCAAATGAATATGTATCATGTGAATTATTCTAATTTCTGGTGAATTTTGAAATTTCTATTTTATTGATCAGTTTCTATGTATATGTGAGATTTCTATGTATGTGTGAGATTTGTATGTATATGTGAAGTTTCAAATGTATATGTATCATGTCAAATGAATATGTATCATGTGAATTATTCTAATTTCAGTGAATTTTGAAATTTCTATTTTTATTGATCAGTTTCTATGTATATGTGAGATTTCTATGTATGTGTGAGATTTCTATGTATATGTGAAGTTTCAAATGTATATGTGTGAGATTTCTATGTATATGTGTGAGATTTCTATGTATATGTGTGAGATGTCAAATGAATATGTATCATGTCAAATGAATATGTATATGTGTCCCTACGTATGAAATTTCAAGATCAAATTCATTATATACCGAGAGTTACAAAAAAAAAGAAAATCCTCCAATTTTATGTGTATGTATATTTTGTTGACCAAAGATGTATGTGTATAAACATATATATTTGTGTGTATAAAGATGTATGTGTATAAAAAGTGACATATCACAATCCCGAAAACAATTTGTACAAAATAATATGAAAAATTCATATATTCTTAAGAAGATCTATGCTTCTTGAACTTGCAGGGCTTATTTTATTTTTAAATCATTTTAGTGTGGAATAAGAATGATTCATTATTTTTAGAAGCAAATATATTCTTAAGAATATATGAATTTTTTCATATTATTTTTTCATTTCGAGATGTATATGTATCATATGAATTTTTTCTAATGTATAAGTATCATTTTAAAGTTACATGTGCACATGTTTGTAGCATGAGGTCATAACATCACTTGATTTCCTCTCAACTCTAGCAAAATTACCATCGTATAGTATTTGGCCGATTTACATTAGGAACATCTTCGGCGTCGCCGCCCATCCTCTCTACCGTCTCTTCCCCATCGTCTTCCACGCCGTTTTAGAGTAGTACCATCACCTTTACATGAAATGTGATCTATTTTCGTCTTTCAGTGCTTCTTCTAGCCTAAGAAATGACGATGGACGAAGAAGAATTTATGAGAAGTTTGATTGCGGGATATGATGGTCATGAGATCGGCGAACTCGCACCGAGGCCACCGAGGCCAATGAGGTCAGCAGAGCACGATGAGGCTGCAGAGCACGTTGAGGCCGGCGAGGTAACAATCAGCCACGTTCATGATTGTCGGTTCCACTACCATGCTAAGCCAACATCCTGACCCGTTCATGATTGTACCATGCTTTCAGATCGGTCAACCAGCAGCAATCACGCCGCGAGGTCCAAGCAAGAAGAAGAAGGCAAGACATGTTATCACCAAGTCGGCGAGGACGGCCGACCTCTTGCACCCTCGGGCGCTTGGGCGTTCAATTGACATGCGGCGTCCACGTTAGGGACCACGTGGCAATTAGCATAGCAAAATGGGATCAGTCCTCAAGATACGAAGAACATGCTTTGGAACGATGTGAAGGAGACATTCACCTTCCCCAAGGGACCAAGAGAAGGTGAAAAGTTACACTCTCAAGAAGATGGCGGTCGATTCCGACTTATAAAAAGAAGCTGAGCACGGAGTATATCAAGAAGAATCGAACGCCCGACTTCAACAAGCACCCAAAGTTGCAAGATCACTGGGATGCGTTTGTGAAATACAAGACTTCGGACGAAGGTCAAAGTTTGAGTGAGAAGAATAAGCTGAATGCACAGAAGAAGAATTATCACCACCGACTCGGCCCTGGTGGTTACCGCCATGCAATACCAAAATGGGAGAAGAGGGAACAGGACCTGCTAGCGAAGGGTATCGCACCGCAACAACGGATTGGCCCGACAGAGCAAAGCATTGGTTCTATGCTCACGGCGGCGCCCTTGATGATAACGGCAATCTTGTGTTTGGGGAGGTGCTAAGAGATGTGGCGGAAGGCTTGTACATCCATCGAGGAGACTTCCGGGGTAACCGTGCCAAACAGGAGAACGACGCAGCTAACAAGGGCCTTGCAAAATCGAGCACCTGGACGTACAGGCGTCGGCGTTGTCCCGTGGAAGGTTGGTTTCGCCAGACGCCGAGACCTATAGGAGTCGGGCGAGAGCAAGGCTCGGCAGACACAACAGCCTTAGTGCGCTTGAAGAACGCTGAATCAAACAAATGAGAGAATGCAAGAAGAGATTCAAGAGAGGTGCAGCTAGCCTTGAGCCAACAGCAGCGAGGCGGGCCAAGAACCCCAAGTAATCCAGACATCATTAGCCCCTCCGGCAAGCGGCAATGCGGTTCGGTGAAATTTGGCGAAGCGGACTTGGACAAGTATCCGTGAGACGACATCGACGGCGGACACCTTGTGAGCTGCATATCCAAGCGGAACCTTACTTCAAGGCGGCCGATGGTATGGCTCACCCATTAGAGCCGGGCAGCTTATCCATGGCCAACAAATACGGTTAGGATACTCCAAGGTCTCGGTGGAGGAGGTCTGCCCGAGTACGAGGACCTTGACCTCAAATTCTGGAGGTGACGGGACTACGGCTAGGAGAGGCAAGACACACTTTCATCTGTGGGCATAAGCGGTACATAATTTTTCGAGATAACATGGACATGTCCTCTCATGAAAGAAGCCCGAGAAGAAACCGTCTCCTCCCAAGAAGGCGTCGACTCCTACACCACCTCCTCGGCATATAAGCCCGACAAGAAGCCCGTCTCCTACACCATCTCCTGCGCATATAAGCCCTGAAAGAAGCCCGTCTCCTCCCAAGAAGGCGCCGACTCCTACACCACCTCCCGCGCACATAAGCGCCACAAGAAGCCCGTCTCCTCCCAAGAAGGCGCCGACCAAGGGAAACAAGCCAGCTCCAAGAGCTCCCAAGAAGACGGGTCCTCCACCCAATCCAAGAAGTGGTGAACTTAGAAGCGGCCGTATGATATGAACGATGAGGAGACCAAGAAGGTGGTAAAAGGAGAGGTAACTAAATTTCTTAAACCCAAGTCACCAGAGAAGAAGGTTCAACCTGGCACAGATGAATTTTATAAAGGCTTAAAGACTATTAAAAATTTGAAGGATAAAAAAGAAATGCCTCGCCAATCAAACTACGAAAGCACATTGAGTAAGGAATGCCCCAAGAAGAAGATGTCACCGAGGGAAGGGTAAGGAGATGCAAAAATTCTTCAATGAAACTGGCCTTACCGCAAATCAAATATTAGGCACGGAAAAGATTGAGTTTGCCCAAGTAAAATGGTTATTTAAAGTGGGCGGGTCATTGGTCGAGGCATGAGGAGCTGCCTTGACTAACGACAAAGATGCGCAATTTCATGAATGGTACTTGGACGCGACCAAGCATGGTCTCTGATGTTATTTGTCAAGTTTAAGGAACAAGATTTTTTTCGCGGTGAAGGTGAATTTTTTGTCGATGGGACTACATATATTATCTATACTGACATGACGCCTCGGTGTGAGCTTGATGGCTTCTTTGGACTCTGTAAGTGTCTTAATTATTTGCAAAAACTATCGTGCACTTCCTTGTACTATACTAACTTGCAAGCCTAACTAATTTCTTATGTAGCATGGAGATACAAAGATGCCGAGGGGATCGTATTTTCGACATAGGCTTCATGGACCCAGTAGTTATCAACGAGACAACCGTTAGAGACCACCCAAGCGAAACAGAGACTAACGTATTCAATGCGCTAATGGGTCAAAGATATAAGTCAAAGATATATCTAGCCTACTCATTTGAGTACGTGTTTTCGTACCACCTCATTCTACTCCTTTTTCATAACACGATGTTAGAACTAATTAGTTATCTACGTTGACACATCTATGTATAGTTTTCACTGGATTCTTCTTATGATCGAGCTAGATCGTAGCTCGATCACAATTATGGACTCACAAAGGAGACCAGTTCAAAAGTATCAAAACTTTATCGACATGCTCAACCGGTATTAATTCTTGTTCCTTTTATTATCATACTAGCTCTATTTCCTTCAATTTGAAACAAATTCTAATCATGTACAATTCGTAATCACATGTGTAGTGCATTCACGGTTCCGTGCTAAAAACGTGGGCGTATTCAAGGAGGAATTTGACATTACAATTGCCTCTCGTGTAACGATATCATAATGCTAGCTTTTTAGTTAGTTAACTTAATTTCCTTGCATCCATTTCACGCTTTCAACTTTTTCCACCGCAGATCTTGACTCACCGGCGGGTAACAATTTATCGGCTACTATGTATGCGAAGTTTATGCACACCCAAACCGAGCCGCCGATCGCATGCTAAAAGGCAACAAGGGGTGAGTTAATATAACTACTAGTTTTAATGATGTATAGGTACTCCTTATATCTTGTACAAATTCAAGTATTGATTAGTTAATGACTTAACGATAGGTGCCTCAATATTTGGCGGAAGAAGGTTCGGAACTCTCACCGGCACGAGTGAGAGCAATCCAAGAACAACTCGTCGGCTTTATTTACGATGAGGTTGTAAATCCAAAAGGCGAGTTTCACGAACCAAACTTTAACAAGTGGGGCCCTTCGATAAGGACCGTGAATCGTCGTGGGTCGACATCTACAGACTAGCAAGAGCGATTGCGTAAAAGATCCCGATGAATAGAAGGAAAAGAAAGACTAAAGTTGTAATTAAAGTTGTGTACATATATAAAGTTGTGTACATATATATTATAATACATTAGAAGAACAAATATGTGTACATATTTTAATACATTAGATGTAATTAAATTTGTTAATGAATGTTCAAGTGATTTAATTATCGTGCAAAGTGCATGATTGATTATCTGTGCTTTTAATTAGTTGTGATTTAACACACATATATATAATAGCTACGGAGAAATAGACCTATATATATATTAAAACATTAGTACCGTTGGAGAAACTAAGATGCATCGATGAAACTCATCGATGACGTTGGAGACACCAACCATCTTGATGAGGGGCTCGGGGTTCCCAATGCGCCGCCACGCGTGTGAATTCAACCGCATCGATACTCCATCAAGACGGTGAGTGAACAGGGGATCGATGCCTTGAGCATCGGGCCCGGATAGTCTGCACGGTTCAAAACCGGTACTAAAGGCAGTTTTGGACCGGGACTAAATGCCCTTTCCGTAGTAGTGTTACACTGTCGTACATACAGGAACTCTGTTTACACATATATTAGCACACCATAGTATTTAAAATCTAAACGGGTGAATTGCTCCATACCATCACAAAGGTCATTCGAGTTCAAAAATATCATCGATGTGTCATGTCAGTGATCACAGGGCCCCCCTGTGAGCGTCAAATACATCGTCACATAAAGATTAGGCATATTGTCCCGGACGCTTCCTCCCTGCCAAGGGTTTTTCAGGCTTGTCATCAACACAATTATGAACAAAGTGAACCATATGAACAAATGAAGTGTAAGGTGGCAGCCTTGATTCCCATGAAATTAGACAAAAATCTCCCTTTGGTGGAACAATATGACCTGCTAGTAATTTTGTCGACCACCGACCGCACGTAGTGTAGGAGTGAATGCTTTACACCCTCATCGATGTCCTCAAGGGTCATCTGGCGCTACCCTCAAGACACATCTTCCGAGGGGAACTCGTGTCGCGGCAAATAACGCCCCTCGAGGGTGAAGATTCACTCCAACATGCATATCGCACCAGGGATAGACCTCTTGAGGACACGGACTTCTTATCCCGCCTCTCGCGGTCTTCATGGTCCCTGTTCTTCCTTCAATCTCACAAAACATCACGCAAATCTTGTCGACAGCGGATTCGATCTCAAAATCTCCAAGGTGTTTCGTGGGGTTGGAATAGACTGCTCGAATTACGATGGTCGAGCTAGCCACCGCTAATCTCACCACTCGACGACTATCATAGGATGGTCCTAGCACCGCCGGCGCTTTGGTCGGCTTGGTTGTTCGAACCATGAGTTGGCTACTCGAGTAGTCTAAGCTTGTCTTGATCAAGTAGCGTCTTCATCGGTCGCACACCAACGCCATAGGTTTGGTCGGGTCCAACGATAGAAGAGACTTCAACAGCATATAAGTGCACTGGACATTGGCCTTAGGAGTGCTCAAGATATCGCTGTTATGGCTTTGATGAGACACTACTCCAAGGATGCAGCTGGGCCTACCATTGTGGTCATGTTGCCAAAGAGTATGCTGCCCCTAAAAACCTGGCACCTGTGGGCCAAGCGTCGCTAGATTGTTAAGGTTAAGATGTTTCGACAGTTTGGCCACGATCCTCGCAGCGGGTCAGTAGTGGTTGGATCACGGCGATGGTCTCACGTGCCGTGAGCAAGATGAACTAGCTTTGCACATTGGTAGGTCGGAGTAGTATGGGTTTTCAAAGGATCGATTGCTCTGAGGGGCGCTTACACCGAGGTGCCGGAATAATGTTTGTCGATACAACGGTGTACGCCATGCTATGGATACACTTAATTATTTACTACACGGTGATCAGACAAACATTTACACCATAGCATGGGTTTGTCGTCACCGACCGGTACAATGCTAGGACTAGGTAATGTAACGATTATGTTATGATCTCCCGCCAACACACCAAAAGAAGTGTGTTACTTGGCCCGCAAAGGGATGATCATTTCTTGTGGGTAAAGCTGCACACCTCGCAGAGGGTCAAATCTTTTGAAAAAGCCATTCCCTGCAATCATGGGAATCTTGGTGTGCCAAAGACAAGTTAGTAGTTTTCTTATTTTCAAAAAGGGTTGGCTTCATCTGCTTGCCTTGTGTTGGCAAAGAATGGTGTTAAGGTGAATTGAATGTCTCAATGCTCACGCTAGGAGGACTATGAGTTATTACTTATACATTACTTACTTGTTATTTTCATACCAGCTTAAACTTGTTTTTACAAATTCCATTTTGCAAATCACAACCGATTTACAAATCAAATTTTGCTTTATGCAAATTAACTATAGAAGCCTCCTTTGACACAACCTGCATTACTGCATTTGCAAATACCACCTTATGTCTTGCTGAGTACGAAAGTACTCACCCATGCTTATTTGTTGGTTTTAGGTGAAGATAGTGAACCTCCAATTGACATGTAGTTTGACGTAGGATGCGGGAATTATCTTAGAAAGTTTTTCTAGGGTTTATGCCTTGTCAGTTGCCTGAGGGTTGGATGGACACACTACAAGCCTTTTGCTTCTTCCGCTACAATATACTGAATTGTAAGACTACTTTGTATCAATAGCTTCCGCTTTAATAATATTATGTATAGTTATGATTCCAATTGTTGTAAATATGCGTACTAGCTACTGATCATGGGACTAATATTGTATGCACATAGATCATCCTTCTTGGTATTCAGTACCAAAAAGGAGGGTCGCTACACTACATCATGCATCACATGTTGATCCTGGTCGGCAATATATACTATATCCCTAAGATATATACATGCATAATACACTCAGCCTTTTACATATAAATTTTAAAACTTAAATTAGTGCACTCATTTCTATTTTGCAGAAGATCGATATCCCCCTCAAAAGCTTACAAAACAAAGATCTCAACAAATTATGAGACTAGATATACCAGTGGTACTGGACAGAAATTCTAACGGAGGACAGCAGGTTTAGAGACCCGACAGGATCTTACTAGTTCCATATGTAAACAATATTATATCATGTAAATGCGATATGTGTACTGACTATTAAGTATGTTTGTATTCTATATTGTGAAGGAATGTGATATGTGTATTATAAAATGTTTGTGTTCTATATATTGTGAGTGTGACATACGTATTGAGTATAATCTATGTTGTTTAGGATGTATAATGGACAAGCACTACATCACAATCGGTTCTAGTTCAAAACCGATTATGATGTGGGGGAGCATCACAATCGGTTATGAGCTCAGAACCGAATGTGATAAACATTTACCACTATCAGGTGAAAATTTACAGTGATAGCGTCTCCTCATCACTGTCTAATGACTTTGTAATGTCACCTAAACCGACTATGTGACAAAAAAGAACCGATTATGATGTACATTTCTGTAATGGTGACACTTTCAGAAATCACACCTAATTCCTTTGAAAATCATTACGAGGAGGAATTGGAGTAGAATTTAGGAGTAGGAGCTGGAGCACTACCGAACGGACCCACAATATAGGTGTTGTGTCATCTGTGTAGGCAAACTTTCCTACTCAAGCTACGAAGGTAACTAGGTAGAGAGGCGCGTGATGCTGCGCCCGTTGAAAAAACTGGATCCGAGTTTTTTTCTTTAAAAAACGCAATTTCATTTTTCTTGGAGGTGTTTTTTTAATTAGCTGACTAGGAGCCATCAACGAATTTATGTAACTAACGATTTTTTCTATAAGGACCTACTCAAATCTCTCGGGTTTAAATAACCTGCTAAAAATTGGTCGGATAGTCTAGGTCTAAAGAACCGTGTCCATGTCAAATCTTTGGAAGGATATTTTTTACAAAATAACCGCATCTAAACATAATTTCAAATCTCTTAGGCGAAAAGAACCAAGACACGTGTTGAATTCATGAACTCGGTGGTCTTTTTGCAAAATAACCGTGAAAGGACCTTTTGTGAATTCAGAATCTCCTGCCGGAAGAACCAACGCCAAGGTTGAATTTCGAATTACGGTGGCCTTTTTGAAAATAGACATCAAAGTACCCGTCTGTGATTTTGGAATTTCCATGGTCCTTTTGCGTAATAAATGTGGGAGGACCCATCCATGATTCCAAAATTTTGGAGGACCTTTTCACAAAAAACACAATTTCAAATCTCTCAGTATGAAAGAACCCAAGATGTGTTGAATTTATGAATCAGGGTCTTTTTGCAAAATAACCAGTGAAAGGATCTGTTCGTGAATTCGGAATCTCTCGGGGCGGAAAAACCAGCGTCGAGTTGAAGTTCCAGAATTACGGGGGTTTTTTTGAAAATAGACGTCAAAGGACCTTTCTGTGATTTCAGAATTTTCAGGGTCCTTTTTGCAGAATAAATGGTGGAAGGACCTAACCGCGATTTTGAAATTTTCGGAGGGCCTTTTCACAAAAAAATGTACCTTGTGGGCTGCATGCACTGCATTCTTTCCAAGCTTAATAGAAATATTATATACACTGAATTATTGAGAAAATTATCTCAATACTTTCGCAAAGTGGTATAAATTGGAAAATACCATCGCCTATGAAAATGATATATCGGTGCAGCGCATGTGGGGGGCTTAGCTTTAACATATTTAGCAAAAAAATATCAAAATATAGGTGAGGAGGATTATGATCAGTTTGGAATAGATCTTGTTACACTGTCGTACATACAGGAACTCTGTTTACACATATATTAGCACACCATAGTATTTAAAATCTAAACGGGTGAATTGCTCCATACCATCACAAAGGTCATTCGAGTTCAAAAATATCATCGATGTGTCATGTCAGTGATCACAGGGCCCCCCTGTGAGCGTCAAATACATCGTCACATAAAGATTAGGCATATTGTCCCGGACGCTTCCTCCCTGCCAAGGGTGTTTCAGGCTTGTCATCAACACAATTATGAACAAAGTGAACCATATGAACAAATGAAGTGTAAGGTGGCAGCCTTGATTCCCATGAAATTAGACAAAAATCTCCCTTTGGTGGAACAATATGACCTGCTAGTATGTCTCCAAATATCAGCCTAGGTAAATCCTTTTCCGGAACACTAGTAGTTGTGCTACTAGCAGAGGGTATGAGGTGCACTGGACCAGCAGGAGACATAACGAAGTGATCCCCAAAGAGTACTGGATCACCTCGATCGAAAAGTACATGTGGATAGACGCCAAAATTGGACAAATTCTTCTTAACTGAGATGCTGATCCCATTCAATTTGCGAAGCCAGAAATGAAGATCCAAGTTTCTTCTCAATACATCTGCAATCAAGTTTGCTGTGATAAGTGACCCTCCCAACAACATGGCAAATTTTTCCAGTAGCGGTACTAATTGTGGATG
Organism: Guadua angustifolia; assembly: GCA_036346375.1. NCBI lineage: Eukaryota > Viridiplantae > Streptophyta > Magnoliopsida > Poales > Poaceae > Guadua > Guadua angustifolia. The sequence continues at coordinate 41,538,814 of CM070515.1, forward strand.
GTCTATCGGGTTTGCACTTCCAAATGCGAGCGTCTTCAAAAGGTACCTGTACTCATCACATGGCGGCCTATTGAGAAAAATGGACTTGACGGTTCCAAATCTCTCCAGTTTTTCAATTCGACTTAGGATGATAACCTTGCTGCCTCTATCCATGCTTGCAACAGATGTGTAAAACGTTGTCCAGACCTTGTCATCTACATCTGAAACAAGCTCAACTACTACCAATGTCCTCCCTGACAGCCTTTCGTCACCAACAGTTCTAAAAAAATCATCTCCATTGACGTGCAGAATTGAAGAGAAGTGAGGGCGTACCCTCTCATCGCTGTATACATGCGCAACAAGTGTTTTCTTCCCAACTCCACGCCCACCAATGATTGGGAGTACAGCTGGAGGACCAGGAGGGTTGTGTTGCAATAAGAAGTTGATGAGAAGATGCTTTTCAGTATGTCGACCAAACATGAAGTTATCGATGTAAAGATGGGTATCATAGGGTTTACGGTAGATGCGCTCGCATCCACCCAAGAGTATGACAAATTCTGTCATATTAGCAACTGCTGTTTCTAGGCTTCCCAGTACACTTTGTAACTCCAGATTGACGACCTTGCTCTGTGTAATACCAGTGATTGTGCGGGAACGTTTGAGAGGAGTAGGAAAAGATGAAGCGGAAGAGTCGCTTACCAATTCCTTGGCACCCTCCTTGTGTTGCCTGTATTTGATGGTGTCCAGCACATGGTAACCTTGGTACATGGCTGCCGCCAGCGTCTTGAACTGTATGAGCATACTAGAGTTGGTGATGTATCGCCCATCTGCCTCCTCGACCACCATGTGAATTCTCAGCAGGAGCTGCTGTAACCTCTCCACCTTCTCCTCTGAGCATACATGATTATATAACTTGTTCGTCAAAAAAGAGATGAATCGACTCGCGAGATCACCGGTGACAGCAGATATGGCAAACTCCATCGAAATATTCAGAGAAAGGCGTACGAGGGAGATGATGGAATCTCGCATGGTTGTTCACAGGATATGTGTTTTTCTTTTTGTGTGAGTTGATTCTTATGGCAGCTTTATTGGACTATGACATCCAAGGTACCAAGAAGAAATTTCTTACTGCTGAGCAGTCAAAGACTCGGAGTCGTCCTCTTCAGCTTGTGTGGTATTCAGCAAATCTACCATTTGATCTCTCAAAAAATAAACCATTTGAGGAGATACCGTAGGACCATGACGGCGACCCCCCCGCCCCCACCCCAGTATTCCATACAAATGGCCCCACACAAGCTATGAGAGAGCAAATGGTGCAAGAACGAAAAGACATCGGAACAAACACCCGAATGAATCGACAAATCAATGTAAATTTCTGCTGCAATTAACACGGTACTGACCAGTCTGGTCAGTTAAGCGCAGACTGACGCTATCACCAGTGCCCGCAGGTATGACACATGGTCAGTGTGTGGTGTGTGTTTGTACGACAATATATAGTAACTTGCCCAGTTTGGACCGTCATGCTTAACCAGATTATTGCGTCAACTGAAGGATGCATGCAGGCAATTAACGTGCTATGTACGCCTCAATTCATGCACTCCTTTTCTTGCCATCTATTTCAAGCACCAAATCGATTAATCGAAAAAAATATCATAAAAATAGATACGATAGATGAACGACACTCCATTTAGTTACACAAAATCCTACCAATTTTCAACTTATAATTCCAATTACATCGGGATTAGGGAGAAACAGAAAATAGAAAATCTACTGCGAAACAAATAGCTAAGGAGAAGGGAAAAATAATCAAAACTAACTATTCTAATACATTTGAATTAATGGAATATTTTCTTTTCTATTGCGTCATGGCATGTCCTCTACGCATTTTTCTTTCTAATAATAGGAATGGTTAGGATCACGCTAGTGCATATAAGATATCCAGAAGTAGAACACACACGCACACTACCTCAGTTTCACCAGCTATGAATGGAAGAAAGGCAGGGTGGGCACGACTAGCCGAGGAATGTGCGAACTCTGGGACAATGATGCCTTACACTGACATATGTGAGGAGTGAGCACGCGACTGGGTATTAGCGAGGGCAAAGAAAACCTTTGACGGTTGGTACCGAATCAGTATGAAACTTCTCAATTCCTTTGGTACCGAGCACTCTCCTACATCCCTGAACTCATAGCCAACTTCAATTTCAGCTCTTCTTGGGTGATCATCAGCCACCGTGAGTTTGTTCTTTCCCCAGATGAGGCGATCAGTGTCGAAGCAGCTCAGCCATTTTCCTGCCAAATTATCTGGCAAAATGGAACTCTGATAGTGTAATACCGCAAATCTTCTTTGCCTGGATTCTCGCCAGATTTGTTTTCCACCTTGTTGATTCAAGGTTCAGCCGTCGCGCGGTTATGAATTCTATTGAAGGTTTTGGGTTTTTCCGTAAAAACTTATCGGAATGGGTGTTTTCTCGAGCCGTATCTATTCTACGGCAAGTGTTACTCAAAAAGATTGTTGCTTTTCGCCTAGAGTTTGAGTTCTATCTTTGGAGTTTGTGGGTTCTGGTCTCTAGTTTTGTGCAGCTGTTATTTTCTTTTTCCTTAACCCTAGGCCACATCATCAAAAAGGGAGCCAGCCATTTTTTATTCTTCCCCAACCTGCAGCGCTGCTCCCTCCTCCCTCCCGATTTCCCTAGCCGCCCCTGCAGCCTCCTCCTCCTGGCGCCACACCCCCTGCTGCTCTCCTCCAGGCTCGGCGCCTCCCCTCCTGGCGCCCCCCGAGCTCTCCCTGGCACCTCCCTCCTGCTTGCTCCCCAGTGAGCTCTCTCTGGCGTCCCCCTCCTCTTCCCTGCTGGCCGAGCCGCTCCCTGGCGCTTGCTCTCCTGGCCGAGCTCCTCTCCGGCTCCGGCCGTGCCTCCTCGCCTCCCTGGCGTGGCGCCTCCCCTGCCCTCCTGGCTCGGCAAAGAAGAAGAACCGGAAGGCAAAGCAGCGTCAGCCCAGTAAAGCGTCGGCGGCAAAGAGATCTAGCAAAGAAGGCCCTCCCCTCTTGCTTTCTTGTGGTGAGAATTCAATCAATCAAGTTGAGGGTTGGTTCTTGTGCATGCCATGTGTTTGATGAAATGCCTAGGAGGTTTTATGTTGTGTATTGTAGTGATTTAAGTGTGCAAGGTTGAGAAATGGGCTTGGAAATGCGAGAATCGATGTATTGCTAATTTTTGTGCATTCCCTCCCTTCTACTGCTTTTGATTGTGCCTTTAACCCATTAATCCTTAGGCTATTAATCAAGCATGAATTCTATGCTCGGTGATTAGTGTTGATGTGCAGTAGATGAACCTTTATTTGGGGATCCTGAAATGTGGATATGCAGGTGTAGGCTTGTTGCTTGTGTCTCACATCCTTCCATGATTAAATGTTATAAGGCTTAGAGGATTGATCTGTGCGCATTGTGATTATGATGCTTATCCCAATGTTTGAAAATCCAAGGACATCGAGTAGGGCGTGTATTCGAAATTCTGTGTTTTCTTGGGGCATTTAAGAGATCAAGGCTGCTGGCGAATTTAAATTCTTGTCATTTCGTGGCATCTGCATGTTTTATGTGTGTTATTTGTGTATGAGCTTTTATAGTATCATTCTTACCCTAGTAATGGTTGGGAATATTATGCTAGGACTTGTTCCTTATTACTTTTTGTATGGCTCAATTCAAATGAGTGAAGTTAAGAATTATTTATTTGCCATTTGATTATGATCATTCTATTGTATATTAGCTTAATTGGTTATTGGTTATGCATAAGATCCCAAACTGAGAGAGTTGTCAGTGTGTTCTCCTATTATTAAGTTTTAATGTCTGCTGTCTAGTAGGTTGCCGGAGTTTTCATTAGTGTGAATTGGGATTGTTTTTGGCAAGAGTTGAGATTTAGTCATGCATTGAGGTATTGAGTCGGACCTTGATCCATTCTTGTGCGTAACGTTGTTTTCAGGAAGTGTGTCTTCGGGGGTGATCACGACCCCGCATTGCCTCAAGCGTCGGTAAAGGCAAGTACATCGTGATGTTGAGTATGGTCGTGAGTTAATATGTGATGTTCCCTATTTTATTTTAATGCTATGCAAATTTAGATGAATCTTGGGTGAGAGTGGGTTTTTGTACATTGTGGTTCGAATGAATGGAGGTGACACGGGTTTGGTTAAATGGTTCGCCAATTCCTTCTAGATTGTGTATGTAAGAATTTTCTATTACTATCGTGTTATAACTGCAATGTTATATTGAATCGATTGCATCGGTTGCATTCATGTCTTGCATGAGAAGAAGGCCAGGTCGGTGAGAAAGTCATAACTAATCCGGTGAGGTCGGTGAGAAAGTTATGACTAATCCGGAGCGCCATTAGCAAGTCCTACCTCGTAGTCCCATCCACGGATGGGAGCGAGTCAGTAAGAGTAGGCCCCGCCACGGGATGGTTGGGAATGAGGGTGCACACCGACGGGTGTGCACTCAGCTATACCAGTATAGGCTTAAAGGTTGCATTTGGAGCATAAAAGCATTTTGTTGCATTGTGTGTTGAAATTGATAAATGTTGCTTGATGAGAATGGAAAGAACAGGTTAAGGATTGAGTCATGGGCTCGTCTAGAAATGATTACTGAGGTATGGGTAAGGTTTTATTACGTTTTCGAGTTGGATGTGGTAAGTGGAGTTAGTTTCTGCTTCTGTTACCGTCTGATTTTAATTAAGCAACGGTTATGTTAAATGAGGAAGTAATTGTGTTTCTACGTTTTGAATTTATATGCATTCAAACTGCTTGCTTTATTTACGGATGTCAATTAAAGGAATTGTTACTTTATGTCTTAAAGTAGCTGTACTTTAGTTGAATTCCTTACTATTCATTATTGTTGCACCTTGCTGAGTCTTGGACTCACTCTTGTTTATTTCCTATTTTAGGTACTTTGAAGCTGGCTCATCGGGTTGGGAGTAGTAACACCTGCACGACTTCGGTCTCCCACAAACTACTTAACCGATTCATTAAGTTGGATGTAATAAATGTGGTTGTAATGTATTGTTCATCGTGGTGAAATTTATTAATTTCTATTAGGCGTGATTGATTAACTAAGGACCTGCTAGAATGATATCATAACTGCAAATGTTTTCTGTCTGCTGAGTGGATGTTCTACTTTCTAGAGAGGTCATGCCGAAATTTTGTAAATTTTGGTGACTTAGTTTTAAACTGGTTTAGAGAGTTTCAAGGTCGGTTGCGATCTGTTAGTAGAGTAAAAAGGTTTAGTGACTCGCTTGTTGAGTTAATAGTTTAATTGGACTTCTTTGTCGAGTTTTTATTTCTTGGGTCTTGTTGGGGACACTCTGGACTAGTATGGTTCCGGAGCGTTGTAAGCGTCATTTAGGATCTTTTGGTAGCATTCGCGGTGCGTTTGGCGCCGGGGTGTTACAGATAGTCCCTTAATACTCAATAAGCAATCAATTGATGAAAAGGATATGATATTCACAGTTTGTCGAATTATCCGTGACCATTCACTACTACTGCATCGCCTCATCCGTGACCCCATCATCGCCGGTAGGTTCGAAGTCGGGCGATAATATTATCACTGCTGGTTCTAAATTCACTCGGCAGTGATAATATTATCATTGCCGGTTCTAACTTCTACCGGCAGTGATAAGAATAGTATAATTTTACCGCACGAATGGAGGCAATATCATTGCCGATTTTAGAGAGAACCGGCAGTAATAAGAAAATATCACTGCCGGTTTATATAAAAAAATTATCACTGCCGGTTTATATAAAAAAACCGGTAGTGATTTATCATTGCCGGTTCGTCTATCAACCGGCAGTGACAAGTCCATTTTCACTGCCGGTTTTACTCCAGAACCGGCAGTGATATTACTGTTCGTAATTAGTTAAGATACAGAACATATCAAACATTGTAATTTATCTTGCACAGAATATATTAAACATTTTTAATTTATCTCGCATAGAACGTTTACAAATTTTGTAATTTGCGTGATATGTATTAGTTAAAACACAGAACATTTACAAAACATAATTAGTTATACCATCCATAATTACATATTTAGTCCTAATTATATATACAAAATATAATGGGCCAACGGCTATTAACCGTTTGAAACCCAAAATGGTGTGAAACCCTCTATCCAAAAGTCATCGTCGTCATCCTTCTCCTCCTCCTCGTCGCCGGAGCTGCCGCTGGATGACCGATCGGAGTTGCGGTGGTGCTCCTCCTCTTCCTCCGAATCCGATTCGGTGGCGGAGTTGGTCCTGCCCCAACGCCGCAGAACCTCGCTGCCGCCGTTGTCGTCGTCGTCGCCCTCCTCCCCCTCCTCCTTTTTCTCCTCCTTCTCTGGCGGTGGAGCGGGAATTTGCCTAGTATGTGCCCGCTTCATGGGGGGGCATTCTTGCAGCAGTGGTGGATTGTGAGGAGTGGTGCAACAGATAATTGAGGAATCGGCATTATATAGAGGCAACCTTTCTTTTCATCTTTTAATGTATTGGTATGACTTTAAAATTAAAATTTAATGGTTCTCAATATTTCCTAGATTTTATAGAAATTTTTCTTATTTTTTTGTTTTGTAATTCTTTTCTTATCACTTATCCAATGGTTAAATAATTAACAAAAGGGTTTTCTCCTTTAAGAAATAATCAATAAAATCAGGAAAATTCATAGAAAATCCAAAAAAACTAGGAAAACACAAGTTAAACTTATTATAATATTTTATTAAATTTTTATTACCTTATCAAATTTTCGTGATGTTCTGAGAATGAAACTTTGTTAAGAACTCTATTATGGTCTTTATATTAAAAGCATGCACCATAAACTTTAAATTAATAAAATAATTTTTATATGATTCTAAGACTAGAAGAAACTCAATTATACAAAAACATTTAATTTTTGAACTAAGTTTAATTATTTGATTTCCAAACATTAGTAAAATCTAATATGGCCACCAATAAAAATAAGCATATCACAACTCATAAAATAATAAAATATTTTGTATAAGTTCATGGAATTATTAGACGCCCATTTATGTAAAAATATTTAGAATAAGACTTAGTCTACATTCTTTTCAATAAAAGGAAATGCAAATCACAACAATAAATAAATATATAATCTATCACGGTTAAAATCAAAATGATGCAAAACCAGTTTTAAAACACTTCTAGGCTCATACCCTACTAATACTAGAAAAATGAGTGAATGATCATGTTTAGTGTAGTCGCAAAATTAAAACGAAATCTGATTTCGCATAACCTTAACTTTCTGATCATTTATGCTACTTCAACAACAAATAAAATAATTCGTATTGATGCTAAAAGTTATGAAATTAGTTTAGGAATACTCTCCAAAGTACATACTACCATATTCTAAAAAAAAATAAGCTCATTATATCATTGTTTGCATATAAATCTTGCTAGCAAAATAACCTTACGTATTATGATTTCTAGACTTTAGAAATGCTTAAGTCTTTTCAACAGCTTACAAAACCTCTCGTCTAAATGCAAATTTTATAAAGAACAGCTCAAAAATGATATTTGAGATATAGACTACCATAATATCTAAAAATATTCTTATTACAACTTGCTTTTCAACTATATCGTGCTAGCTCTATACCCCTAAGTGTTATGGTCTCTAAAATCCGTAATATGAGTAAACAAACTTACTAATAAAAGAGAAATCAATAATTAAGATATGTGTATCACCAGAACTTTTTTAAAACCATGAATAAATATCATGTAACCTAACGTAACAGGTCCAGCTTATTCAAAACTAGTTCTTATGCAATGTTAATTAAGAAATGAATACTATCAAATATATATATCATACAACAAAGTGACTAATGTTTAATTCTATTAATCCAAATAATTTTTGCATCTTGAATTCAAAATTATAAATATAAGAATACATAATTTTAGCTTCTTGAATTCTTAAAACAAGAATAGATAATCCATAAAAAAATCGTGTATTGCTCGATCGGAAAGCTATTAATGATATGAATATGTATAAATATACATAATCAACTGAAATGTAAGAATGTGAAGTTCTTTAACCCAAACCCTAAATCATGCCTATTTTCTATTGCAAGTCTTTGTTTGCTTTTCTGTCTGTCTTCTTTTTGCCCATATTAAATTTGGTTATTTGATATATTTTCGTTGAACGACGTGTAGAACTTGACGTCATCAACTCCGTCATCAACGCCGTCAGCTATGACCACGACTTCATTGTAAACAACAAATAAGTAAGGCAAGCACCCCTTTGATCATACTGATCCCAGTATTTAATTTTCCTTTTGTTTATCAAATAGTTTCATGCATGCGTTTATTTTGTATAAAACTCACTATTTCGGGGTACTGGTAGATACACCTGTTGCCTCATAAAACTGTAATACCGCAAAATCGTTTTCCTGGGTTTTGGGCGAAATTGTCTTCATTTTCTTGAGTCAAGGGTTTATTCTGGGGAAAAGTTTTGTCGCCTCGTAGATAATAATTTTATTAGCGGTTTTGGTAATCTCCTAGTTTTTGAATGAGGTCCTCCCTCACCTAATCTCTCTCTTCCATTCTTGTGGTGGTATTGGCTTGGAGGGTATTTTCGAATTGAAGACTAATCTCTCTCTCTTTTCCTTGGTTTGGCTTGGGCCGAAGATTGAAGATGCTCTTCATGGCGCCTCCCCTTGCCGATACTCTTCTGGCGCCTCCCTGCCGCCGATGCTCACCCAAGCCCTCCCCAAGGTCGGCCACCCTCCCCAGGCTCGCCGCCCCCCTGCAGGAGTGGCGGTCAGGCACTGGTTGCCTGGCCGAGCCTTTCCCCCACGGCCGACCACCCGCCGACCTCTCCTCCGGCGACCCTCTCCGACCTAGCATCCTCCCCACCTCCCCCTTTCCTCCATGAGCAAGACTTGAGGTGAAAACCCTAGGAATTTGGGGATTTTATTTCTTGCATGTGTGGTGTTTGAGAAAATGCCTAGCTAGGTTTCACGGGGATGAAATGATATTGCATGTGTGTGGTTTCTTCGTTGTCGTTACTAGAAAATCTTGGTACAGGAGCTTGTGGATACAAGATATGGTGCCCAGGGGAGCACTTGTGTGGTCTAATTGCTTTGTGTATCACTTCTGTTGTTGTCTGATGTTTTGTGCGTAGCATTTTACAGTACATGTATTGGGTATTCTTGCATGATTACTAAAGCTTGGATGGTAAGTTGGTCGGTGTTGGGATGGAATTTAGTCTTGGTTCTTGTCTACCGAGATGGCTGATTTATTAGGTGGTGCTTTGGGCGAGCTTCTGGCTCTTGTTTCTCAAGATCATGGCATACTGTGTAGGGAGTTTTTATTTTAGTGAAGGGTTCTGTTGGGCGAATGCGCTTTGGGTTTAAGCTTGGAGGAGTTGGTAATATGTTTGATTGATGGTTGTGGATGTGATACTGTTTTGGCATGGAGTTTCTGTTTCAGTTCGACTTTTGTGTTGTTGCTCTACATAATTTTTGTGATTTATAATTGTTGAATGTTCTTAACTATGAACTAGTAGTGGTTTTGTTTGGCTACATGCTGGCAAAATTATGTATATATTCATACATACCTGATTGTGAGATCTCCAATCAGAGAGATTTGAATGGATGCGTGTGTGCTGCAACAGCATGTGGTAAAGATTTCGAGGTTCTGATGAAAATATATTAATGTTATGATGTTCAAGTCATATATCTATATATATATATATGTGTGTGTGTGTGTTGATTCTTTTGTGGGTGAGACTCACAGCAAAGAGCATGCTATTAGAAATTTCTTAAAGCATAGGATAAAAAAATTATCTGCAGTGACTTGCTGATACCATTTGCTTGCTGCTGTAAATTCAATGCTTGATTTGGGAAATTTTAATACTCAGTTCATGAAAAGTGTTGCTACCAACCTTTTAGTTGCATTCAGACAAAAAAAACACATTTAAAAGACTAGCACCTGCCAAATGCAGAGATGGCTGGAAAATGTTGAAAAGGGGGGATGGGGGGTGGCCTCGACCCCGCGTCGCTTCGTCTTCGTTTAAAGGCAAGTGCAACCCGTATATCTCTTGTAGGGTATTTAGTTCGTTGCTTGTGTTATGTATATGCTGACCCTATGTTTGCATTCGTGTTTATAAGCTCGTCTAGTAAGGTAATTGTCTTTTGATGAAAAAGGTAAGTAATCTGATTCAAGTGCCTCGTTGTTTGAACATGTTATGATTTGTTCGATGAACTTTCTATGCCTTACTATCATGAAATTATGCTGCATCTCTGGATTGAATGTTTTGTGCGATATTTAATGAATTCCGTCTAGATGCCATGATGAAGTCTTGCTAAAGCTTACTTTCATATTTACATTCACTAGTTTGATAGGCTAGTGGGAATACTGAAAGTACGGAATTGGATTGCGAAAATGGATTGATTTATGATCAAGATAGATGGAATTAGTAATTACTCTAGTAATGGTGATGTGAGAATGAATGTGGATGTTGAGGTGATTATGAGTGTTGAGAATGCGATTATTGAGTGTTGCAAATGCGATTATGAGTGTTGAGGATGTAAATGGTAATTTATGGATGTGAGGTGTGGCTGATGTTTATGTATTTGGCTATGGTTATGCAAATGTGAGAAATGAATGTAGTTTGCAAATTGGTTTATGTCATTTGCATTTGTGCATTCATGATGGAAGAGGCGACCCATTCTGATGCGGACCTCTGTGCTTACATGTAGTAAGCACGAAAGTCCTACCTCGTAGTCCCATATACGTGGTTGTATGGGAGCGAGTCAAGAAGAGTAGGCACCTCCACCACGGGTGGAAGGGGAATGAGAGGGTGCACACCGACGGGTGTGCATTCGGCCATACCGGTATGTGCTAAAAGAGGAGATGAGACATGCATGATGCATCATATGCATGAGAGTTGTGAAATATGCATTGCATTGACAATGGTGAATCATGTTTGAATGAGTTGATTGTGATGTATGGGTATGAGATTCTGTTTTGTACGGCATATTTGCATGTGTATTGCATTGGCAATGGTGAATCATGTTTAAATGAGTTGATTGTGATGTATGGATATGAGATTCTGTTTTGTATGGCATATTTGCATGTGCATTTGCATTGACAATGATGTATGGATATGAGATTCTGTTTTATATGGCATATTTGCATGTGCATTTGCATTTGCATTGACAATGATGTATGGATATGAGGTTCTTCTTTTGAATGTTTTGTGCTCCTGAGCATTGAAGGCAACGAATCGAGTCTGTTATTGGTTAATCGTGGGCTAATGGCAATTATAGATTGAGGATTGAGTCGTGGACTCATCCAAAAGCGACTATCGAGATATGAGTAAAGTTTACATAATTCTCGAAATGGTTTTGGTATTTGAAATCAGTTTCCGGTTCATTCATTTACCAAGTTCAGTCAAGTATTTGGATATGTTACTTTTTCAAAGTATTGGTACTTAGTTTGATTCGGTTGCATTTCTTTATTGTTGCATTTTGCTGAGTCTTGGACTCACGCTTGTTTGTCTTTTGTTTAGGTACTTTGAAGCTGGCTCGTCGGGATGGGAGTAGAACACGTGCACGACTTCGTTCACCATCGAAACATTTAATCGATGTGTAGAGCCTGGTTGTATTAATTGTGGTTGTAATATGTGTTTCGTCGTGGTGTAGTTATTAATTTCTATTGGTTGTGAGATTGGTTAACTAAGGACCTGCTAGAATGATATTATATATTGCAATCGCTTTTCTATCTCACGAGTGGATGTCCTACTTTCTAGAGAGGTCGTGCGAAATTTTCCAAAATTCGGTGACTTAGCGTTAGGCCAAAGTTAAGAGTTTAGAGATCAAATTCAGTTTGACTTTTTTCGCAGTCGTCATTCGTTATTTAGAGTTTTTGGTAGCATTCGCGGTGCGTTTGGCACCGGGGTGTTACAGTTGGTATCAGAGCGGGCTTTAGGTCCATGGTGCTGTAATCTAGGAAGTTATTCTAGAGTGAAATTAAAATTGCTATGTGAAAATAGAAACCTGGTATAGGTTGAACTTTTAAAATGTGGCCCTAGGGCAACAACCATAAAACTTGATGACCAATGGGTATTTAATTTAAAACTTGACACACTCTGATGCACAGTAGGAAGGGAATGGGATATCGTTGCATTGTGCTACAATGCTTCTTTTGAGATTGATGCCATGTTGATACCGCTGTCGATATTTGTTGGTTTTGATAAGGTTGTAGGTATATATTATTGCTATGCTTATGAAGTGTTGATTGACTAGTGGGTCTTTTGGGATTTTCAGACGAGGAGTTTGGGATCTATTGGGACTCTTTGTGCGAAGGGTTCGCCTTGTCGTAGCCGTGTTGGTTGGTGTGGCGGTTGAAAGCCAAAGACCGGAGGATTCATAACCCGGGTGAGGATAGTCCCAATTCCTTGGCCATAAATCGAAGGGTATTCGATCTCTTGTTTTCTTGGTTGGAAAAAAAATTGTTTTGGTGACTCTCTTTTATCGTGGGAGCTTTGTAATTTATTTGTGTTTCGGAGTTGTGGGCACGACAAGGGTTGAATCTTATCGTGCAGTAAAGTGAAGAGTATCGTTTTGCACCTCTTTTGGTTGCTTTGTGGAGAAAGTTATGGATTTCTTATTGTGTTGGTCGTTCTCCCGGTTAAAAAAAAAGGGGTTTTGGTGTCGCGCCTCGTTGGTTGTTGGCGGGAAAAGGCCTGGAATTTCTTCGTGTTGTCGTTCTCCGAGTTGAAGTTTTGGATTTGGAGCTTTAAAGGAAAAAGTGTTATTCGTTTGATTCGTTTTTCCTTTCCGTGAATTGATTTGTGTAACTCCTTTCCTTCGTGGAATTTTGGAATGTAATGATTGGTTTGGAGATCTGTTGAATGACAAGGCTTGAGTCCTGTCATTGTGTAAAATTTGAGAGTCAAGCTTCCTTGGGAAAATCGTTGGTTGGGTTTTTCCAGGAAGAAATTTTGAGGCAATCAAAGTGAGTTTGTGGGTTGGTCGAAAATCTTCCCGTAAAAGATTGATAGAAGGATTGTGTTGTTAGGGTAATTGACCCTAATTTGATTGATGTTAAGGATTCTAATGTTGGTCTTGGTAAACCACGATTATGAGTGGAGGAATGGATACGGTGTTTGCGTAGGGCTAGTGTTGATTATGATGGCAAAGGAATAACAAGTTTGGTTGAGGAACTTGTTTAAATGAGTTGATGGGGAGAATTTGTTTAATGTTGGTAATAACATTTTCGAACGCAGATGTAATTAGTTGAAAGGATAATTATTGGGGAAAGTGATCCGAGGAAGAGTGGTTGTAAAATTCATGCTAAGTCTTGTTGGGGCTTCCCAAAGGCGCTAAGTGTGAACATTGAAACCTTTATTGTTAAAGGTGCAAGAATGTTAGAGGTACTGGGATGTAAGATGAACTTAGGTTTAATTACTTATGGAATTGAGTTGTCGGTGTAATTACTTGGAAGGTTGCCTGTTGTTTAAGGCATTTTGTTTGGTGTGCAATTGAAATTACCATATGAGTTATGTTTCGCCAAGTGGTGGAGTTAGTGGATGAAAGATTATGAGAAAGAAAGAATGCATACTTATGGAATGGTGTGATGATAGTCTTTGGACTTGCCATTTAAGGGAAATAAATAGATGTAATGTAAAATGTTGGAGGGTCTTGGATGGGAGCTATTGGAATCAGTCGCTAAATGCTTTATTTCCGTTAGTTTTTTGGAACTATCGGTTTTGTGAGTTAGACTCAATGTGGGTCAGTCGGCAATGGATGGTTCGGTTGCAACCAATTTTGTTGAGTGATTGTCTCGTTGTATGAGACAAGTTTGAAAGAAGGTCAAATTCGGTTTTGGTTGAGGGAATTTGATTGTTGCCCTGTGGGGCTAATCAATTCAATAGTAAATAATGAATCTTGATCCTGTTGTTTCCAAGAGCAACTGTTGAAAAGATAAAAGTTGTGTTTTGATTCTTAAAGGATTCCGGTGTTAAATGGTTAGCGATAGTAACATGTTTGGAATTGGTTAGAAACTTGTTGAAATAAAGAATTCTATGTGTGGCTCCTTGGTTAGAAAGGTTAATCAATGAGAAGAGATGGAAATCAGTGTTTTTCTTGGTTCGTAGAGGATCCAAGTTTAGAACTTAGCTGTTTAATCGAATAGCTTTGGTGTTTCGATGATAATTGGTTGATGCTTAATAGAGTGATGTGACTCGTGTTATTCCTGTCATTCCGAGTTGGTTGATCTGTGGTATGGAGTTTTAGAGGGGAGGTATAAATTGGGTGAGTGAAATTGAATGGAGAAATGAGGATTGAGTTTGGGAGTTAGTATTATGATCTTCCGAGAAGAAACGTTGGTTGATTGGAGGTTGTGTAATGAAGCGTTAAAGAAGAGTTGTTTGAGTATTAGATTAGTGTTGGTCTTTGAGAAAGGCCTGGTTTCTGAGTTTTGTACCATGCGAGTTAAGGAGTTAGAGTGAGTGTTGATTTGTTGATGAATGAAATGAGTTCAGCTGCTTGCTCCTTTTATTGCAAGAGCCGTGGTTTGAGTTGTGGAGTTTGTTTTTGCGTGAGAAGTACCCGGCTTGATCTTTTTGAGCTTTTTGTTGTTGGCAATTCGGTTTGTGTTGCTCTTGTGGGTGAGTAGTGAGGTGGTCAGAATTCGAGGTCGAATTCTGTTAAAGGGAGGAAGAGTGTAATACCACAAAATCGTTTTCCTAGGTTTTGGGCGAAATTGTCTTCATTTTCTTGAGTCAAGGGTTTATTCTGGGGAAAAGTTTTGTCGCCTCGCAGATAATAATTTTATTAGCGGTTTTGGTAAACTCCCTAGTTTTTCGAATGAGGTCTTCGGAGCCGTTTTGTTTGGCGGTATGTTGTATTTTCTTGTCAGTTGTCGTTTCCCACCAAGAGTTGAAATTTATTTGGTTCACGCTAGTGGTAAAAGTTGGATTTTTTTTGTTTTTAGGAGGGGTATTTTCGGAATTTCCCCCTCCCTCACCTAATCTCTCTCTCTTCCATTCTTGTGGCTGGTATTGGCTTGGAGGCCAGCATTGAAGAATTTCTTTTTCCTTGGTTTGCTGGCCGAGTCTGCAGATGCTCTTCATGGCGCCTCCCCCTTGCCGATACTCTTCCTGGCACCTCCCCTGCCGATGCTCACCCCAAGCCCTCCCCCAGGCCGGCGTCACCTCCCCAGTGCTCGGCGGCCCCTGCAAGAGTGGCAATCAGGCGGTGGTTGCCTGGCCGAGCCTCCCCGGAGCCGTCGACCTCCCCTCCGGCGACCTCTCCTCCGGCGACCCTCTCCGACCTAGCATCCTCCCCACCTCCCCCTTTCCTCCATGAGCAAGACTTGAGGTGAAAACCCTAGGAATTTGGGGATTTTATTTCTTGCATGTGTGGTGTTTGAGAAAATGCCTAGCTAGGTTTCACGGGGATGAAATGATATTGCATGTGTGTGGTTTCTTCGTTGCCGTTACTAGAAAATCTTGGTACAGGAGCTTGTGGATACAAGATATGGTGCCCAGGGGAGCACTTGTGTGGTCTAATTGTTTTGTGGATCACTTCGTTGTTGTCGATGTTTTGTGCGTAGCATTTTGAAGACATGTATTGGGTATTCTTGCATGATTACTAAAGCTTGGATGGTAAGTTGGTCGGTGTTGGGATGGAATTTAGTCTTGGTTCTTGTCTCACCGAGATGGTGATTTATTAGGTGGTGCTTTGGGCGAGCTCGCTCTTGTTTCTCAAGATCATGGCATCTTGTGTAGGGAGTTTTATTTTAGTGAAGGGTTCTCATTGGGCGAATGCGCTTTGGGTTTAAGCTTGGAGGAGTTGGTAATATGTTTGATTGATGGTTGCGGATGTGATACTGTTTTGGCATGGAGTTTCTGCTTCAGTTCGACTTTTGTGTTGTTGCTCTACATAATTTTTGTGATTTATAATTGTTGAATGTTCTTAACTATGAACTAGTAGTGGTTTTGTTTGGCTACATCTGGCAAAATTATGTATATATTCATACATACCGATTATGAGATCTCCAATCGAGAGATTTGAATGGATGCGTGTGTCGCAAATGAGATGTGGTAAAGATTTCGAGGTTCTGATGAAAATATATTAATGTTACGATGTTCAAGTCATATATCTATGTATATATATATGTGTGTGTGTGTTGATTCTTTTGTGGGTGAGACTCACAGCAAAGAGCATGCTATTAGAAATTTCTTAAAGCATAGGATAAAAAAATTGTCTGCAGTGACTTGCTGATACCATTTGCTTGCTGCTGTTAATTCAATGCTTGATTTGGGAAATTTTAATACTCAGTTCATGAAAAGTGTTGCTACCAACCTTTTAGTTGCATTTAGACAAAAAAAACACATTTAAAAGACTAGCACCTGCCAAATGCAGAGATGGCTGGAAAATGTTGAAAAGGGGGGATGGGGGGTGGCCTCGACCCTGCGTAGCTTCGTCTTCATTTAAAGGCAAGTGCAACCCGTATATCTCTTGCAGGGTATTTAGTTCGTTGCTTGTGTTATGTATATGCTGACCCTATGTTTGCTTTCGTGTTTATAAGCTCGTCTAGTAAGGTAATTGTCTTTTGATGAAAAAGGTAAGTAATCTGATTCAAGTGCCTCGTTGTTTGAACATGTTATGATTTGTTTGATGAACTTTATATGCCTTGCTATCATGAAATTATGCTGCATCCCTGGATTGAATGTTTTGTGCGATATTTAATGAATTTCGTCTAGATGCCGTGATGAAGTCTTGCTAAAGCTTACTTTCATATTTACATTCACTAGTTTGATAGGCTAGTGGGAATACTGAAAGTACGGAATTGGATTACGAAAATGGATTGATTTATGATCAAGATAGATGGAATTAGTAATTACTCTAGTAATGGTGATGTGAGAATGAATGTGGATGTTGAGGTGATTATGAGTGTTGAGAATGCGATTATTGAGTATTGCGAATGCGATTATGAGTGTTGAGGATGTAAATGGTAATTTATGGATGTGAGCAGTGGCTGATGTTTATGTATTTGGCTATGGTTATGCAAATGTGAGAAATGAATGTAGTTTGCAAATTGGTTTATGTCATTTGCATTTGTGCATTCATGATGGAAGAGACGACCCATTCTGGAGCCGGGCCTCGGGCTTACATGTAGTAAGCACGAAAGTCCTACCTCGTAGTCCCATATACGTGGTTGTATGGGAGCGAGTCAGTAAGAGTAGGCACCCTCCACCACGGGGTGGAAGGGGAATGAGAGGGTGCACACCGACGGGTGTGCACTCGGCCATACCGGTATGTGCTAAAAGAGGAGATGAGACATGCATGATGCATCATATGCATGAGAGTTGTGAAATATGCATTGCATTGACAATGGTGAATCATGTTTGAATGAGTTGATTGTGATGTATGGGTATGAGATTCTGTTTTGTACTGCATATTTGTTTGTGTATTGCATTGGCAATGGTGAATTATGTTTAAATGAGTTGATTGTGATGTATGGATATGAGATTCTGTTTTGTATGGCATATTTGCATGTGCATTTGCATTGAAAATGATGTATTGTAACACCCCAATTTTTGCTTTTCTTGCATTTAGTGGTATTTTGAATTTTTGGGAATTTTTGGAATTTATTTGGATTTATTTGGATTTATTTTGAATTAAGCCATTTATCAAATTAATTAAATAATAGAAAAGTTAAAATAAAATTTTGCTGAAAATATTTTATTTGAGTCACAAATGTCCTAAAATATTTATGAGAATTTTTCCAGAATTTTTCTGATATTTTTACTACCCCAAATAATTAGTTTTATTTTCGGTATTTATTTTAATTGGGAAATTCGACGGAAAATAAAGCTGCAGTAATGGGCCATTGCCTAGCACTATTGGCGCGCCAAATTAGCCCGTTATCGAGCCGCAGTCGCGCTTAGCCCGCGCGAGGCAAACCCTAACCCTAGATCTATGACCTCGCTGATCCAAAGGTCGGGAGCAAGCCACGTCACCCAAACCCAAGTCACCGCCGGACTCCGCTGCCGCCACGGACTCCTCCTCATTTCTCACAACGGCACGGACTCCTAGAGCCCCTATTTAACGCGCCGCCACATCTCCCGTGTTCCTCGACGGCGCCAGATCCACCAGACACTTCACGCCTCCCGAGAGGCCGCCGCCGCCGCAGACGAGCTCGCCGAAGTTCCCGAAGTCACCCGCCGAGTTCCTTGCGCCGTTCCGCCGCCGCCGGTCACTCTCCGCCGTCGCCCGTGCCATCCCCGAACCCACCTTTTCAAGCCGCGTCGGAAGCATTACCGCACGTCGCCGGAGGAGCGCTGAAACGCCACGCCGCACGTCGTCGTCTCCGTCTCCGGTGAAGCAGCGCCGCCGCGCCATCGTCGCCGAGCCCGAGCTTCCACAGCCGTCCGATCACGCATCAACGACCCGGATTCCGCAACGTCGCCCGGTAAACAGTAAACCCCATCTTCTAACCTCCACCGTTAGATGCAAATCCGAGGGCAGCCGTAGTGCCACGTCGCTATTCATTGGCGCTGCGTCATCGCGACAACGCGACCCACACGTCGGCCGCACCGCACTGCACCGCTTGTACACGAGACGTTGACAAGACGGGCCCACTCGTCACCGCGACGCACCGAAGCGTGACGTCACCGTTGACGTCATGCGGCGACGCTACGGTGGGACCCACTTGTCGTGAAGATAGCCGAGTCGTCGGTCGACGTAACGATGACGTCATCTCGACGTTAAGAGGCCACGTGTCACTCTCTGGTGGCGACACGTGTCATAGATGACGCAATAATTAATTTTCTGAAAAAGAAAATATTTATTTAATTCGGTTTATTGATTTAAAATGTAATTTGAAACTTCAAACGCTTATAACTTTTGCGTTTTAACCCCGATTTGAGTGATTCCAATTTCTATAAATTTGTAAAATTGGGATCTTTCTGTTTATGAATTTTAATTGAATTTTTGAGTAATGTTTGTCTACTGTTTATTTATTTTATTATTTTGTGTATACGTTACGCGTAGAAGTTGAAGTCCCCGACGGTTTCGAGGGAGAGGTTCTGACCCAGGAGTAAGCTCAGGAGCCAGAATCAGCACTTTTTGAAGGCAAGTTGTGTTTGATCATGTTGAACCTATTAGGGCAAATTATTTTGATTTAAACTATTGCATGCTAATTTGATAGAAATGACTTTGAATAAGTTTTGGGATTAGTTAAATGCCTAGTTGCTGTATGCCACCTTGTCGTATATAATTGTAGGCCATGAATCCTTTGTCACCCTAGGTTATGGAATAATAGTTGGACATTAATAATTTGCCAACATGGGTTGAGTAGACCGAAGTAGTATGCTTAGCCCTGCCACGTGGACATTTGATGATTTTGGAATACCAAAGTAAATATTGACTTAATGAGATATGGAACATGATTTGTGAATAAGACATGTGTTATTGAGTTGATGATGGCACGTGGTGCAATGGTAAAGAACCGGGGTGGGAAAATGATTTAGACTGAGGCATGTGGCAAGATTGTTTCTGGTGGGCCAAGAGTGGCAACTGGGCGGTCGTATTTGGTTTTATTGGTTTTGGATGTTTAAGGTCATTCTTGGTTAGTCTTGCCTCGGTCAACTAAGGACTTAACCTTGCGAGCATTTGAACTGAGTCTTTCATACAACCACAAGCTCCGTAATGGGACGGACCTAGCTGAGTAAACTGGGAAATTTATTCTTAGTACTGTCGTGGTGGTGTGGGGCCCGGGGAAGCGGGTGAGATCTCACATGGCGCAAGAGGGGGGCCCTGGGTGTGGTAACCAGTCCCTCCAGTGTTAAAACCTTAGCGGGCAGTACTGGGTTTAGACTGAACTTTGGAAAGGCTTTGTTATGGTTATTTGCCTTGGTGGTATTTGACTGTATCTTGTGGGTAAAGTGTATAACCTCTGCAGAGTGTACAACCTATTCGAATAACCGTGCTCACGGTATTGAGCATCGCTCGGTGATTATAGTCAAGGGTTAGATTTTCATGAAAATGACTTGTTTATGGAAAATGCTCGGGTTGGTGATGATGAACTTGACTTAGGATGGAAAAATGATTTACGATTGAAATGTTTGTGAAAGCTATTATTCCTACTACTGTTTTACTGCTTTGCAATCTATTACTGTTTATCTTGAATGTTGTACTGCTCATGAACCATAGCCTATCCTTTGTACTAAGCCATGCATGTAGAATATTAGAATTGCATTCTGTGCATGACTTGCTGAGTGCTCAAAGTACTCACCCCATAACAACACAACTTCAGTTGAAGAAGAAGCAACCCCTGCTCATGGGGAGGAGTATCAGGAGGAGTCGACGAACTAGGGAGCGAGCCCAGTCAGTTGCTTGTGGCAAATTGGTTGGCGCCACGAGTTTATTTTATTTTCGCTTGTTTTGAATATTTTAATAAGTTTTCGCCCTGCGAGGCGTATCTTTGTAACTTGACCATAAGGTCTACCAACTAGTTGAGTATTTAATTAAAGTACTTCATTATTCGCTGGTTATGACTGTGATATGTACCAATGTTGAGACTGTGTGCACTAGCGTGATCCTGGACTAGTGCTGAATACACAGAGGGTCCGGATTTGCACATTCGGGTCCCGACAGAGGTGGTATCAGAGCCATACTGACTGTAGGACTGGCCCTTAGTTAGAATGGTCGTAGTGAGGATAAAATTATTTTCTAAAAAATTAAAATGCGCCAAGATGATAATGCAATCTCGACTTATCCCTTCTTTCTTTTCATACCCCTTGCTGAATTTATCACGTATATGCTTTGTTTTAAAATTTCTGAGTTTCACGTGAGTGTCCTTTGGCAAATGAGGATGATTCACTCTTTTGGTGCGCGA
This sequence comes from Guadua angustifolia, assembly GCA_036346375.1. Classification (NCBI taxonomy): domain Eukaryota; kingdom Viridiplantae; phylum Streptophyta; class Magnoliopsida; order Poales; family Poaceae; genus Guadua; species Guadua angustifolia. Next base: position 41,559,679 of record CM070515.1, read on the forward strand.
TCGGAGGTACGCCATGAACTTTAGCGATGATGCATTCTTTGGGAGGATATGACAGCCGATCTCCGGGGACTCATCAGAGATCGGGCAGATCGATATTGCCAGGATGTCACCATCACAATTTACGCTCGGGATAGGGCGAGGGCAAGTCGTCCCATCCGCATCACCGCTAGGAGGTCGTCATTTGATGCTGGGATCCAGGAGACATCACGTCTGGCGATGAGGTGGATTGCTCTTACCTACCCCAGGGAGTTAGATGGCACAGTGTTTCGTCACCATCCACGCAGAGACACTCGCTACAACCGAGAACCCATAGAGGAGGAGGATGCCACGATCACCCACCTGGCCAGATATGTCATCGCTCAAGAGGATGCTATCAACGAGACGGTTCAGGAGCTGCAGAAGTCTCGTGACGAGTTCACGCAGGTGAGGGCTCATCTGTTGCAGACTTGTGAGTACTTGGCCCACTCTATCCAGAGGATTGGGGAGCTGGAGACAACGCTGTACGGACCAGAGCCGGAGCCAGTGCTGGAGCTACACAACCCAGACCCGGAGGAGCCACAGCAGGAGCCGCAGCCAGAGCAAGTGGAAGTGAAGCCAGAGCTTGTGGAGGTCAAGCCGGAACCAGGGGAGGTTGAGCATGCGCAGGAGGCGCATCCCACCGCGGATCGTTGGGATAGGTTTGTACCAGCACCAGCACACCCGTCGGTGTATCCACCAGGAAGTTCCGATGGGGGATGGCTAGAGGAGTGAGCGTTAGGAGTAGCAGTTGAGACTCCTGCGATGAGTCGCGTCTTGGAATAAGAGTCACCCTTAGAGGCGTTTGACTCCAGAGTGTTAGTTCGGTTTGCTTCTTTCATGCTTGTGAGTGATTGGTATGTGTTGCATGGCCCTTAGGCATTGTGAGCAACCATACCCAGATATTAATAAAGTAATAAAGTTAGATCTCGTGTATGCCTTTTGACCCCACATAAGTACTCCATTACTTGTCTATTCTTATTTCCCTCTCGTCTCTAAAACCATGGGACAATCGACAGATGGTGAACACTCGTGGAAACCAAGGAGGAAATGGGAGTGGTTCACGCTCAGCTGGAAACATTGATGATGAAGGACAAGGAACCCAACCAACACCGCCAGTTGATATGCAGAACTTTGGAGCCTTTATTGCTGCACAGACTCAGTTAATGCATGCCATGATGCAGCAGATGCAGCAGGTCACCGCCCAAGCCGCCGCCGCCGCCCAAGCTAACCAGGTCAACCCAGTGCAGAGGCCACACTCGAGGCTATCGAAATTCATGAGGACTCGGCCGCCTACATTTTCTGGAAATGCCAATCCGGTGGAGGCAGATGATTGGCTGAGGACGATAGAGAGAAAGTTGCACATCACCCAGTATGAAGGCAATGAGAGGGTACTCTATGCCTCTCATCAGCTTGAAGGAACCGCCAATTTGAATGGTGGGAAAACCATCTGACCGCTCATGAGCACCCACAGGACATCAGCTGGGAGGAGTTCACAATTGCTTTCCGGCAGTATCATGTGCCCGAAGGCATAATGGAGTTGAAAAAGAGGAGTTCAGGCATCAAGCGGGGCAATCAACCAAATGTCCGAATATCTGAATAAGTTCACGCACTGGCACGCCACGCTTTTGAGGACGTAACAACGACAAGGCCAGCGATCCGTTTCATGAAAGGACTGAATTCAGGGTTGCAGGTGGGACTCATAACCCACACCTTTCCGGACTTCCAGGAGCTAGTGAACAAGGCGCTGATATTGTAGGATAAGCGCAGGGAGCTGGAGGACAACCGGAAGCGCAGGAGGGCACAGCAGGGAGCACGCCAGGGAGCGCAGCGTTTGAGGGTTGCACCAAACCAGTTCTTCAGATTTCAGCCAAGGAACGTGATGACGACGCCACCGCCAGTACCAAGACCTGCCGGACAGAACTTTCAGACACCAACACCAGTTGGGAACGCAGCCGCAGGAAGCCAGCAGTCGGCTGTGAGGCGTTGTTTCGTCTGCAACGAGCCGGGGCACTTTGCCAATTATTGTCCTAAGAAGGGAGGAGTGACACCAGTTCGCTTCAATCTTGGAACTACTCCAACGAAGACACCTGTGCCAGGAGCAAGTCGTGGAGCTACACAATCTGGAGCTGCCACACAGACGGTGGTAAGAGGCAGAGTCAATCATGTCACCGCCGATGCAGTGCAGAATACATCGGACGTCGTACTGGGTAAGTTACTTGTCAACTCAGTACCTGCAACAGTTTTATTTGATTCTGGAGCTTCACATTCGTTTATATCTCGGATTTTTGCTGTGAACAATGGGTTGAAAATGGTGAACCTTAGGCATGTATTGCTAGTACAATCCCCGGGATCAGAACTCCGATCTGATGTAGGATGTTCTGGGGTAAAGTTGCTTATAGATGGAACAGAGTTCCTAACAAACTTAGTGGTGTTAGATACCCAGACTTTAGATGTTATTTTGGGAATGGACTGGTTGTCTAAGCACAAGGTTGTATTAGACTGTGGACGAAGAGTCATATCAGTCGAGAGTCCTAGCGGGAGAAAAATAGAGTTTAGAGCAACCGCCGTTCGGGATGGACAGTTGATGGTCAATGGTGTGAAGGCCGTCAAGATAGAAGATGTACCGGTTGTCGAGAATACCGGATGTATTTCGGAGGATTTACAGGATGCCACTAGACAGGACATAGAATTTATGTCGAGTTAGTACGGAACCGCCCGATAGCTAAGAGACCTTATTGGATGTCAACCGATGAGCTGGTGGAAATGAAGAAGAAGATTGAGGAGTTAATGGATAAGGGATTTATCAGACCAAGTTCGTCGCCATGGGGAGCACCGGTTCTGTTCATCAAGAAGAAGGACGAAAGTTACCGGATGTGTGTGGATTACTGAGCCTTGAATGAAGTCACTATAAAGAATAAGTACCCACTACCCAGGATCGATGACCTATTTGACCAGTTGAGAGGAGCTGGAGTTTTCTCCAAGATCGACCTACGATCAGGATATCACCAGCTAAAAATTAGATCGGAGGATGTACCGAAGACCGCATTTTCATCAAGATATGGGCACTACGAGTTTACAGTTATGTCGTTTCGTTTGACAAATGCACCTGCATATTTCATGAACATGATGAACAAGGTTTTCATGGAATACCTGGACAAGTTCGTAGTTGTGTTCATAGATGACATTTTAGTCTACTCCAAGACAAGAGAGGAGCATGCTGAACACCTGAAGCTAGTCCTCGAGAAGTTAAGAGAGCAGCAACTTTTCGCTAAGTTTAGCAAGTGTGATTTCTGGAAGAACAAGGTGGAATTTCTTGGACATGTGATGACCGCTGAAGGAGTCGCAGTTGATCCATGTAAGGTGGAAGCAGTGTTGCATTGGGAGCCACCCAAGACGGTGACCCAAATCCGTAGTTTCCTTGGAATGGCCGGTTATTACCTCCAGTTTATAGAAGGATTTTCAACAATCGCAAGACCTCTTACGCAATTGTTGAAAAAGGAAAAGAAGTTCGCATGGACGCCGGAATGTGAGCGGAGCTTTCAGGAATTGAAGAAACGTTTGACAACGGCACCAGTGTTAGTTCTACCGGATCTAAGCCAGAGCTTTGATATATACTGTGATGCATCGCGTCAAGGACTAGGATGCGTGTTAATGCAGAACAGAAAGGTCGTTGCATATGCATCAAGGCAGTTGAGGCCGCATGAAGAGAACTATCCGATGCATGATCTGGAGTTAGCAGCCATGGTGCATGCCTTGAAGTTATGGCGACACTATCTAATTGGGAACAGATGTGAGGTGTACATGGACCATAAGAGTCTTAAATATATATTTACTCAATCGGACTGAACATAAGGCAGAGGAGGTGGTTAGAACTAATTAAGGATTACAATCTGGGGATTCATTATCACCGGGAAAGCCAATGTGGTGGCTGATGCTTTAAGCCGAAAGAGCCATTCGGTGAACATGCTGGAGAGAGAAAACCAGGCTGAATTATGCAAGGAATTTCAAAAGCTGAAGCTGGAAGTTGTGCCTAAAGGATTTATAGCCGCTCTAAAAGTGAAGCCTACCCTGGAAGATCAGATTCGTGAAGGACAGAAAGACGATGTCAAGATTCAGAGGATTAAGTCTAAAATGGAGGAAGGTAAGGCAAAGGATTTCAAGCTGGATGAGCAAGGTACATTATGGATCAAGAATCGCATTTGCGTACCGCACAAGAAGGAACTGAAACAGCTGATTCTGGAGGAAGCTCATGACTCCAAGTACTCTATTCATCCGGGAAGCGCTAAGATGTATCAAGACCTGAAGGAAAGATTTTGGTGGCCAAGCATGAAGCGTGAAGTCGCGGAGCATGTCGCGTTGTGTGATATATGCCAAAGAGTCAAAGCAATGCATCAAAGGCCAGCAGGGCTACTACAGCCACTGAAGATACCTGAGTGGAAATGGGAGGAAATCGGAATGGACTTCATTACCGGTTTACCGAGGACCCAGACAGGGTATGACTCCATATGGGTTATAGTGGGCCATTTGACAAAGGTTGCTCACTTCATACCAGTGAAGACTACATACTCCGGGGACCGCTTAGCGGATTTGTATATGTCAAGAATTGTATGTCTACATGGAGTTCCGAAGAAAATTGTATCGGACAGAGGTACTCAGTTTACCTCAAGATTTTGGGATAAGTTGCATGAGGCCCTAGGGACCCGTCTGAACTTCAGTACTGCATATCACCCACAGACAGATGGGCAAACGGAAAGAGTTAATCAGATACTGGAGGACATGTTGAGGGCATGTGCATTGGCTTATACAACTTCGTGGGATAAGTGTTTGCCATATGCCGAGTTCAGCTATAACAACAGTTACCAGGCAAGTTTGCAGATGTCGCCATTCGAAGCGCTATATGGAAGACCCTGTCGAACGCCGTTGAACTGGAATGAGACCGGAGAACGTCATATGTTTGGGCCGGATATACTTCGAGAAGCTGAAGAGCAGATAGCCATGATCAGGGAAAGATTGAAAATTGCACAATCAAGGCAGAAGAGTTATGCCGATAATCGCCGCAGGGATTTGAGCTTTGAGCCTGAAGATTTTGTGTATCTCAGAGTTACCCCACTCAAAGGAGTTAAGAGGTTCCACACCAAAGGGAAGTTAGCGCCGAGATATGTTGGCCCATTCAAGATCCTAAGTCGTAGAGGGGAAGTAGCGTATCAGCTAGAGTTACCGCAGTCTCTAGCAGGTGTGCATGATGTGTTCCATGTGTCACAATTAAAGAAATGTCTCCGAGTGCCAGAAGAGCAGATGCCGTTAGAGTCGGTCGAGCTGCAGGAGGATTTGACCTATAAAGAGTACCCGGTGAAGATCTTGGACACGATGGATCGAGCAACGAGAAATAAATCGACCCGCTTTGCGAGTTCGAAGGAGTAACCACTCCGAGAGCGAAGCAACACAGGGGAGCGAAGAGGACTCAAGCGTGAATTCCTAACCTATTCCTTGTCGACCTCGAATCTCGGTCGAGATTCCGTTAAGGGGCGGAGGTTTGTAACACCCCAATTTTTGCTTTTCTTGCATTTAGTGGTATTTTGAATTTTTGGAAATTATTTGGATTTATTTTGAATTAAGCCATTTATCAAATTAATTAAATAATAGAAAAGTTAAAATAAAATTTTGCTGAAAATATTTTATTTGAGTCACAAATGTCCTAAAATATTTATGAGAATTTTTCCAGAATTTTTCTGATATTTTTACTACCCCAAATAATTAGTTTTATTTTCGGTATTTATTTTAATTGGGAAATTCGACGGAAAATAAAGCTGCAGTAATGGGCCATGGCCTAGCACTATTGGCGCGCCAGCCCAACCCGTTACCGAGCCGCAGCCCGCGCTAGCCCAACCGCCAGGCCAAACCCTAACCCTAGATCTGTGACCCTCCGTTTTCGATCCAACGGTCGGGAGCAAGCCACGTCACCCAAACCCAAGTCACCGCCAGACTCCGCCACCGCCACGGACTCCTCCGCGTTTCTCGCAATGGCATGGACTCCTAGAGCCCCTATTTAACGCGCCGCCGCATCTCCCGTGTTCCTCGGTTTGCGCCGCATCCAGCCGTACACTTCATGCCTCCCGAGACGCCGCCGCCTCGCCGCACGAGCTCGCCGAAGTTCCCGAAGTCACCCGCCGAGTTCCTTGCGCCGTTCCGCCGCCGCCGGTCACTCTCCGCCGTCGACCGTGCCATCCCCGAACCCACCTTTTCAAGCCGCGTCGGAAGCATTACCGCACTTCGCCGGAGGAGCCCTGAAACGCCGCGCCGCACGTCGTCGTCTCCGTCTCCGGTGAAGCAGCGCCGCCGCGCCATCGTCGCCGAGCCCGAGCTTCCACAGCCGTCCGATCACGCATCAATGACCCGGATTCCGCCACGTCGCCCCGTAAACAGTAAACCCCATCTTCTAACCTCCACCGTTAGATGCAAATCCGAGGGCAGCCGTAGTGCCACGTCGCTATTCATCGTGGCGCGTGTCGCGACAACGCGACCACACGCGTCGGCCGCACCGCACGTGCGTAATGCACATGAGACGCCGACAAAGACGGGCCCACTCGTCACCCGACGCATCGAAGCGTGTGACGTCACCGTTGACGTCATGCTGACGTCACGGTGGGACCCACTTGTCAGCGAGATAGCCGAGTCGTGCTGACGTAACGATGACGTCATGCTGACGTCAGTAGGGCCACGTGTCACTCTCTGGTGGCGACACGTGTCATAGATGACACAATAATTAATTTTCCGAAAAAGAAAATATTTATTTAATTCGGTTTATTGATTTAAAATGTAATTTGAAACTTCAAACGCTTATAACTTTTGCGTTTTAACCCCGATTTGAGTGATTCCAATTTCTATAAATTTGTAAAATTGGGATCTTTCTGTTTATGAATTTTAATTGAATTTTTGAGCACTGTTTGTCTACTGTTTATTTATTTTATTATTTTATGTATACGTTACGCGTAGACGTTGAAGTCCCCGACGGTTTCGAGGGAGAGGTTCTGACCCAGGAGCAAGCTCAGGAGCCAGAATCAGGACTTTTTGAAGGCAAGTTGTGTTTGATCATGTTGAACCTATTAGGGCAAATTATTTTGATTTAAACTATTGCATGCTAATTTGATAGAAATGACTTTGAATAAGTTTTGGGATTAGTTAAATGCCTAGTTGCTGTATGCCACCTTGTCGTATATAATTGTAGGCCATGAATCCTTTGTCACCCTAGGTTATGGAATAATAGTTGGACATTAATAATTTGCCAACATGGGTTGAGTAGACCGAAGTAGTATGCTTAGCCCTGCCACGTGGACATTTGATGATTTTGGAATACCAAAGTAAATATTGACTTAATGAGATATGGAACATGATTTGTGAATAAGACATGTGTTATTGAGTTGATGATGGCACGTGGTGCAATGGTAAAGAACCGGGGTGGGAAAATGATTTAGACTGAGGCATGTGGCAAGATGTTTTCTGGTGGGCCAAGAGTGGCAACTGGGCGGTCGTATTTGGTTTTATTGGTTTTGGATGTTTAAGGTCATTCTTGGTTAGTCTTGCCTCGGTCAACTAAGGACTTAACCTTGCGAGCATTTGAACTGAGTCTTTCATACAACCACAAGCTCCGTAATGGGACGGACCTAGCTGAGTAAACTGGGAAATCTATTCTTAGTACTCTCGTGGTGGTGTGGGGCCCGGGGAAGCGGGTGAGAACTCACATGGCGCAAGAGGGGGGCCCTGGGTGTGGTAACCAGTCCCTCCAGTGTTGAAACCTTAGCGGGCAGTACTGGGTTTAGACTGAACTTTGGAAAGGCTTTGTTACGGTTATTTGCCTTGGTGGTATTTGACTGTATCTTGTGGGTAAAGTGTATAACCTCTGCAGAGTGTACAACCTATTCGAATAGCCGTGCTCACGGTATTGAGCATCGCTTCGGTGATTCTGATCAAGGGTTAGATTTTCATGAAAATGACTTGTTTATGGAAAATGCTCGGGTTGGTGATGATGAACTTGACTTAGGATGGAAAAATGATTTACGATTGAAATGTTTGTGAAAGCTATTATTCCTACTCTTGTTTTTTATGCTTTGCAATCTATTCTTGTTTATCTTGAATGTTGTCTCGCTCATGAACCATAGCCTATCCTTTGTACTAAGCCATGCATGTAGAATATTAGAATTGCATTCATGCATGACTTCTTCGAGTGCTCAAAGTACTCATCCCACAACAACACAACTTCAGTTGAAGAAGAAGCAACCCTGCTCATGAGGAGGAGTATCGGAGGAGCCAACGAACTAGGAGCGAGCCGGTCGATTACTGTGGCAAATTGGTTGGCGCCACGAGTTTATTTTATTTCCGCTGCTTTTGAATATTTTAATAAGTTTTCGCCCTGCGAGGTGTATCTTTGTAACTTGACCATAAGGTCTACCAACTAGTTGAGTATTTAATTAAAGTACTTCATTATTCACCGGTTATGACTGTGATATGTACCAATGTTGAGACTGTGTGCACTCGCGTGATCCTGGACTAGTGCTGAATACATAGAGGGTCCGGATTTGCACATTCGGGTCCCGACATGTATGGATATGAGATTCTGTTTTATATGGCATATTTGCATGTGCATTTGCATTGACAATGATGTATGGATATGAGGTTCTTCTTTTGAATGTTTTGTGCTCCTGAGCATTGAAGGCAACGAATCGAGTCTGTTAATGGTTAATCGTGGGCTAATGGCAATTATAGATTGAGGATTGAGTCGTGGACTCATCCAAAAGCGGCTATCGAGGTATGAGTAAAGTTTACATAATTCTCGAAATGGTTTTGGTATTTGGAATCAGTTTCCGGTTCATTCATTTACCAAGTTCAGTCAAGTATTTGGATATGTTACTTTTTCAAAGTATTTGTACTTAGTTTGATTCGGTTGCATTTCTTTATTGTTGCATTTTGCTGAGTCTTGGACTCATGCTTGTTTGTCTTTTGTTTAGGTACTTTGAAGCTGGCTCGCCGGGATGGGAGTAGAACACGTGCACGACTTCGGTCACCATCGAAACATTTAATCGATGTGTAGAGCCTGGTTGTATTAATTGTGGTTGTAATATGTGGTTCGTCGTGGTGTAGTTATTAATTTCTATTGGTTGTGAGATTGGTTAACTAAGGACTTGCTAGAATGATATTATATATTGCATTGTTTTCTGTCTGCTGAGTGGATGTCCTACTTTCTAGAGAGGTCATGCCGAAATTTTCCAAAATTCGGTGACTTAGCGTTTGGCTAGGTTAAGAGTTTAGAGATCAAATTCAGTTTTAGTCTTTTTCGCAGGCTGTCGTTCATTATTTAGAGTTTTTGGTAGCATTCGCGGTGCGTTTGGCGCCGGGGTGCTACAAAAACTTCCTTGATAAGTATGAACATGTGAACCTAGATAACCATAGAATAAGGTTAGGCAATACATAATGTCAATTTGAGTATATGCGATTTAATAATCATGCTTAGCCATGCTTTAGAATCAACGATGAAGATGATCAGATCAAAAAATTGTTTCTTGAGAAATTGAAAATGTTGGATATGATACCAAGGGTTACTAGTATTTTGATTAAAAATATAAAATAAAACAATGGTTTAGATGTAGGCAATTATTGGCAATAGCTGGTTGTGCAAGGGATATACTTGTTCGTAGTGCAAGGAGAAGTATTGCCGTGTCATATTAAGGATGAAACAATGGGACGCTATTGATCCAAGAAATCTGTGCAACCACAAGTGCTGGGATGGGCAGCCTTAAACCACTTAAGTTATCTAGTTTAACTTTACATTTATGGAAGGGGAGAGCTAGCACAGGCATTCCTTTCTAGGTCTGCTCGTAGGGGTTTATACTTACCAATGCAATGGTGTATGCCATGCAATGGGGAGTTCTATCATTTCTATGCTTTGAGTTCTTTTGCCGTAGTATGGGTTTAATGTCCCGGCTGGTGCAACGTTAACCTAGGTAATGTAAAGGTTTTCGTTAGAACATTCTGGCCACACGCCAAAGGTATGTGAAATATGCGGTAAAAAGAAAAGGTCATGACTTGTGGGTAAAGCTGTACACTAATATAGAGTGTAAATCTAATCAATTAGCCGTGCCCATGGTCATGGGCACTTGGTGAAGTCATTCCAATGTTAGATTTTGATATTTCCTAAAAATAGGTTTTGATTTGAAATTTGTTTAGCAACTATCACTTTATGTCAAAGGTCTGACATTGTTGGACTTCATGATTTGGATTATTGGATGAATGGTTATGTGTTGGCAAAGAAATGGATGTGGCAGGTTTGGATTATTGGATTATTTAGTGCTTAAGAAGGGCTGTGATTATTACTTATGATTTACTTATTTCTTATTAATAAACTTGCTCTTACAAATTCTGTTTGAGAAATTATAATTTGATTTACAAATTAAATTGTGATTTATGCAAAATTAACTGAGAAGCCTCCTTTAATTTAACTTGTATTATTGCATTTGCAAACACCACCTTAAGTCTTGCTAAGTACGAAAGTACTCAACCTTGCTTATTTCGTTATTTTAGGCGGAAAAGATAGCGAAGCACCGAAGATTCTTTCTTTTCTTCATAGATTGTGGGATCTTTAATGAAGCGATCTTTCTAGGGATTTATGCCATGTCAGTTGTTTGTGGGTTGGATGGACACACTACAAGACTTTGCTTCTCTGTGCTATGTTATATACTCTGAATTGTATAAATCCAATGTATAAGTAGCTTCCGCATTAATATTATGATGTATGGTTGTAATTCCAATTGTTGTAAATATGCGTACTAGCTATTGATCATGAGACTAGTACTGAATGTACATTAGATTTCTATTTTTGCATTTTATGTAAAAATGGGGGTCGTTTCAACTAACCTTAGATCCCCAAGAACACATGGAAAACAATCTTCAAATTCTCTCCTTATCAAGCTCTAGTTGTTGAATATAATGCAATTAATTACCAATTACTAAAACTTAGATCAACATGAACACATGATCTACAAGCAAGATCTAAACAATCTTCAAATTCTCCCCTTACCAAGCTATATTTTGAATATAATGCAATTAATTAATAAAACCTATTACTAACCTTAAATCACCAAGAACATATGATCTACAAGTTGCCAGATCTAAACTATCTTCGAATTCTCTCCTTACCAAGCTAGATCTTGAATATAATATAATTAGAACCCATTACTAACCTTAAATCAAAACACACACAAGGATCTACAAGTTAGATCTAAACAATTTTCTAATTCTCATTACCAATTAGCTAGATCTTGAATATAATACAATTAGAAACCATTACTAACCTTAGATCACCAAAATCAAATGGATCTACGATCACCCTTCAAAAATCAATTCACTTTTTTCACCAGATCGTCTCACAGCCGCATCCACCTCAAAGATAGATCTCAAAACCCTAAAAAGCAGTAAGTGGCTCAGGTCCCTGTATTAAATATCGCTAGGAGATATCACGGACGGTTCTATATATTCATAAACAGTCAGTGGTTTACAAAGAATCCCAAATGGTTTTAGAATAAAACCATCAGTGATATATCACAGACAATTTTATAATAAAACAGCCTACGATAACTACTGTTATCATAGACGGTTTTACTTTAAAACCATCTGTGATAGAATCACTGACAATTCGTAATAAACCATCTATGATATTGCTCTATATCACTGACAGTTTATAAAGAGTACTGTCTGTGGTAATATCACTGTTGGTTGCACTATAGAACCGTCAGTGATGTATGTTATCATAGATGGTTTTTTAAAACTGTCTGTGAAGAAGTGTCTAATATGTACCTTTCTATAGTAGTATATAGTCGATAGCAGTATATGGCATGGATTGTGCACTGACGGGCATTTATGGGCATTTGGGCACTAGCCCTTTAAAGCGGGAGGGTGGTAAGTAGAATGTAGCATTACCACATTATCAATTTATATTGAGTTCCAGTAATATATAATATATGTTGGTGCAAATCATAGCACTTCCATATTAACCTTTTGGACAAAGTAAGGGCGAAAGCCCAAGTGTTCCTTGATTTGACTTTATATTAATGGTACAGATTGGTCAGACAAACACTTAGCCACAGTTAAATTTAAGGATCAGAAAAAAAGGGGGACGACGCTTGAATAACTAGACTCAGCTAGAATATACCTGATTTCACAATAGTACACTAAATTATAAATTAAGCTAGACAAATAGCCCTCGATGTTTTCTCCCCAGTGGCGATGTTATAGGCATCTCTTCAGCATACATCGCTACAAAATACGTCTTTACTGCTGGGTCCACATCGGCATTACTGCCGGATGTGGACGTGGCACTACTTAAGTGACAGTGATAGTCGAGAACTATCACTGCCGGATGTAAACTAACAATGATAATCACTATCACTGTCGGTTCATGTTTTACAACCGCCAGTGATAATAACTATCACTGCCAGTTATCTTTTACAACGGGCAGTGATAGGTAATTATCACTGTCACATTTTCCTCGATAACCGGCAGTGATAAGTAGTTATCACTGCCACATTTCCTCGACAACCAGTAGTGATAACTCCTTATCACTGCCCTATTTTCCTCCAAAACTGGCAATGATGGGTTTTTTAAACCTTTATATATATATTTGCAGTATATGTATTATGTAATGTTGTAGCATATATATTGTACAATAGATGTATTCTGTACGGTATATGTTATGCAAAATATTAACGAAATATCGCTAAAACGTAATTCAAATACACTGAAGCAACATAATATTTAATTATTACATTGTTCATTCACAATTGTTCACATCACACTTAAGGTATACACGCTCGTAAAACTCACCCTTTGGGTTGATAACTTCTCGAACAATAAACCCAGCTATCTACTTTCGAAGGGTTTCAATTTCGTTGTCGAGCAGGCTGCTGGTGCCTAGCTTCACATGCTGTCATTGGAGAAAGATGATGGCATTCTGGGCAGCTTAGTGGAGGAAACTTGTGAACGAGGTGGAAAACCAAAAGGGATGGGTCGGCTCAGGCTAAAGGATGATGTGTGGGCCATAGCTCGCCAAAACAGTAATGGGCCTGGCTAAGCTTGTGGAAAATTGGTCTATGATTAGGGGTGAAAACGGATCGGATACGAACGGATAATAGCTGTACCATATTTGTTTTCATATTTTTTTTCTCGGATGCGGATACGGATACGGATAGTCCGGATACAAATACAGATATGGATAGTATCGAATACGGATATGGATCGAATACGAATCGAATCGGATACGGTTTCAAATATTTATCAGAACATGATAACCCCTTAAATTGTACATAAAAATCAACATAAACATATAACTAAGTGATTTGATCGAAATATTATTGAAAATTGAACAAATGTAAACATTTTCATTCACTTAGACAATAGTTAGATACCATATCGCAAATAAAATTATATAAGGTTTAGTTTATCCCACACATACGACTAGTTCATCATACACATAGATTAAAACATAAAATAAAGGTAATCTTTGCTCAAAAATACAAATAAAATCAAACACATAACACACTAAAAGTTTGATAATACTTAGATATCATATCTCTAGGAAAAGTATATAACACTTACATGTAATGACTCAATATTTATATTCTTAGTTTAATTATGTTTAAAATAATAAATTATATATTTATGAGTTTTTACGCATTTTTAGCTACTTATTTAATATATTTCCTATCAAGAATAGAAGTTTTTGAATTTTTGAGAAATATTAAAATCTGATAAAATCTTGAAAATAATTTTTAAATGTTATATTATTACTATAACTTTATCAAAAAAATTCATAATTTTGGAGTTGGTTTGCTAATTTTAATAATTGAAACTTACTTTAGAGATTAATTAAATTAGAAAACAATTCTGAAATTAAGAAATCCTTTTGGGCCAAAAGAGTAGTCTTGGCCTAGCCCATATGTCTATCCAGATATCTGACCCACTATTATCCGGATTATCTGAATTCATATCCGTATCCAACGGATAATGAGCTACGAATCCGTATCTATATCCGACAAAAAAAATATCCGTATCCGTATCTGATTTGATACTATCCAACAAATATCCGATCCAACAGAATTCGTATCTGAAAATATCCGGATCGGTCGAAAAATATCCGAACCGTTTTCAACCCTACCTAGAACAGTATTAAATTTTAAAATCGTCTTCTCAATAATTTAATTCCAGAAATCACATTTGAATTCAGAAAATATCAAACTTGGTTAAAAATTTTGAAAATTTTTGGAGAGACACTCTAGGTTATTAGAACTAGAATAAATAATTTCAAAGTTTTTATCAAGCTTTATTAAATTTTTAAAATACATTTTCAGCAGGAGAAAACTAGGAAAGAGCTTTAATGAATGCGTATTTTTTTTTAAAAAAGCACAAAACTTCAAAGATGTGGTTTTAAACTTAATTATATAATAATTAATTTGATATTTAAGATGTTACACATATGGAAGTACTTTTGCCTACATGAAAAATCTAAAAATGTGTCTATATTAGTGACGACAGTTTTAAAAGTTTGACTGCATGAATTCTAGAACAAAAATTGTTTGGAAATGGAAAGAGTACTGTTCGGTGACACAGTTGGTTAAAGTTAAGTAAATACTAGGGGGATGAACTGAATGGCTGTAGAGGTAAATATTAATTTCGTGCTTTTTTTTCTTGGCTGTAGATGATAAAAAAAATCCACTCAACGGACACTCGGGCATGCACAGTGAGATCTCTCCCATTTGCCTACGGCAGAGAATTATAGTTGGAATACACAGCCCACGGAGGCCCAGCCAGTGAACCGGTCCCATGTTGTCAGAGGACTACTTTACTATTTGGTTAATTCGATTTAATCAGTTCCCTTTGTTGTAAAACGTTATCGAACGCCAACGATCAATAGCCAATTGTAGAAGCAATCACAAGAGCAAGAACAAAAGACACACAATGTATGGGTGGAGTTCTCTCTCATTTTATTGATTCGATGGTTTACAATGAGGGAGCACCTGATATATATAGCGGTGTGAGAGAGAGTTCGGATTCGACCACATTAGGAAGAGATAGAGTCCTAACCATATTTGGTTTAGGTTTCCTTATCTCACAACACTCCCTCTTGGTCGAATACCGCATAATGCATATGTCTTGTTAAAAATTCCACTCAAAAACCCAGTGGGAAAAAGGAGATGGAGAAAAGAGTACATTGCACTCGCAAGCCATGTTGCTCTAGTTGCCTCATTAAAAACCTTTATGTGAGAAAACTTCAGAAAAGCTCACAAAGGAAAAAGAGTACAACTTACAACCTTTAGAGTATTATTACGATCTTCAAGATCGCAACAAAGGTTATGGTTCAAGGGTTTCATCCCCCTGAACTCTGCATCTCTCTAAGTCTTCTCATTCTAATGTCTTTAACATATCTTTGAAATGTAGATTTAGGCAAGGACTTAGTGAATAGATCTGCGAGATTTTCACATGACTTAGTTTGCAAGATCTTTATCTCACCGCTCTTCTGGAGTTCATGAGGATAGAATAACTTAAGAGCAATATGCTTCGTGATGTTGCTCTTTATATAACCCAATTGCATTTGTGCAACACAAGCAGAATTATCTTCATAGATAATTGTGGGGGTATCGACGGTGTTAAGGCCACATGACTTCTGGATATGGCTAATCACACGTCACAGCCAAACACATTCACGTGAGGCTTCTTACGGAGCTATAATCTCTGAGTGGTTGGTAGAAGTTGCTACCAGAGTCTATTTACAAGACCGCTAGAAAACGGATGTACCACCGCAGAGAAACACAAAACCAGTCTGAGATTTGGCACTGTGGGGATCAAACAGATAGCCAGCATCCGTATATCCCACCATGGTCAAGTCTTGGTTCTTCTGGAAAAATAACCCAAGATCTTGAGTACCTTGGAGATATCTGAGTATAGTATTTACACTAGCCCAATGTCTTCCGGTTGGAGTTGAACTATGTCTTCTAGCAAATTCAATGCGAATGCAATATCATGCCTTGTGCAATTCGCAAGGTACATGAGTGCTCTAATAGCACATACGCAAGGTACATGAGTGCTCTAATAGCACTTAAATATGGGACTTCAGGTCTTAAGACTTCCTCATTTTCCACCTTGGTCTGAACGGGTCTTTATCCACTTCGAGGGATCTTACAACCATGGGGTTTTTCAAGGGATGTGATTTATTCATATTAAACCTCTCTAATACCTTCCGAGTATAGGAAGACTGGTGAACAAGAATTCCTTCTGGGAAATGCTCTAGCTGTAGGCCTAAGCAAAATTTGGTTTTACCCAAATCTTTCATCTCAAACTCCATCGTGAGGTAAGCACTTGCTTCCTTTATCTCCTCTATGGTTCCGATGATATTCGGATCATCGACATACACTGAGATTATATAGAATCCATTCTGGGATTTCTTTATGAACCCACAGGGACAATCATCATTATTATTGGAGTATCTCTTCTTCAGGAGGAACTCACTAAGTCGGTTATACCACATTTTTCCTGACTATTTTAACCTGTATAGCGATCTCTATAGTTTGACGCTATACATGTTGCGATTATTAGGATCCAGGACTTTTATTCCTTTAGGGACTTTCATATAAATGTCCAAATCTAGTGACCCATATAAATATGCGGTCACCACATCCATCAATTGCATTTCTAAATTTAAGCCAGCTGCCATTGATATTAAATATCGGAACGTTATTCCACTCAACACTGGAGAATAGGTTTCATCGTAATCGATGCCGGGTCTCTGCATGAACCCTTGTGCTACAAGCCTCGCTTTTTGTATCTCATCACCTGGGTATTTTCATTTCTCTTCTGGATGAAAAACCCATTTGATCCTGCAGGGAATCACTTTAGGAAATATTCAATCAACAGGATCAGAAAATTTCCTCTTATTAAGCGAGCGCTGCCTCAATTGCTTCTTTTGTTTGACCTTATCTGAGCGCTTCTGGTACTCTGCCATGGACTTTGGATCTGGATCCAGTTTTTAGCAATTTTAGAGGCAAATATATATCGACAATTGTAGTCTTTCTTTTATTCATTTCTCCTGCATCACTTCGGGGATATATCTATATAAATTTCTTCCAGCTCCTCGTGATTTCCCACAACGATGAGTCTGGCGTTCGACTTCGGTAGCATGAATTGTGCGTGCAAATATACGCTGGGTTATCATCTTCAGGATGGATCACTTCAGAAATGTTACCATCTCCAGGATGGCTCACTTCACGGATTTTCTTACCAACAGGTTGAGCTTTTTCAACTATCTTAGGTAGTGATCTCTTTTGCTCGGTTCTCTGTTTCTGCAGACGTCTCCGCGGAACTGAGTCCCGTGCACCTGGAGGCCTCCCCCTCTTTTTACCATGAGGGGAAAAAGGGGGTTCAATAACCTTCTGGGGTATTTCCACTCTTTCAGGTGCATTTACTGCAGGTATATGAGATTTTGTCACTCCCTTATAATCAGAGAAGGCATCTGGTAGGTTATCGGCTATTTGTTGCAGACTTATTATCCTCCGAACTTCAAGTTCAGCTTCTTTAGTGCGTCGGTCTAAGGACTAAATGCTAGTGGCATTCCAATCTATTTCCTAGCATTCTTCAATGTGGTACTTATCTCCCCCTAATGCCAGGAAATTATCCTCATCAAAAATAAAATCAGCGTACCGAGCCGTGAACAGATCCCTGTCATAGGCTCTAGGTATTTAATTATTGACGGAGATTCATAACCTACATAGATCCCCAGCTTCTAGTGAGGTCCCATGGTGGTACGCTGTGGTGGAGAGATTGGCACGTATACAACACATCCAAATTTTCGCAGATGGGAAATACTTGGTTCTTTCCCACGCACTAGCTGCATGGGGAAAATTCATGGTATGCAGTTGGTCTGAGTTTGAATTAATGATGCAACGTGTAATACTGCATGGCCCCAACAACTGGTGGGTAACCTACAATTCTGCAAGAGTGGCCTAGAAATAAGCTTTACTCTCTTAATTAATGACTCTGCAAGGCCATTTTGAGTGTGGACATGGGGTACATAATGCTCTATATTAATGCCTAGAGCCATACAATAATCATTGAATGCTTTTGAGGTAAACTCGCCAGCATTGTCCATTCGAATGGACTTAATCCTTTCTTCTAGAAAAGAGGCTCTTAATCTAATGATTTGGGCGATTAATTTAGCAAAGGCATGGTTCCTAATAGATAAGAGACATACATGGGATCATCTAGTAGAAGCATCTATTAGCACCATGAAATATCTGAATGGGCCCGAAAGGGACTGAATTGGTCCACAGATATCACCGTGAATTCTCTCCAAGAAATTCAATGATTCTTCCTTAATTTTAAGATGAGAGGGACGAACTATCAGCTTTGCTTTAGCACATGCAAGGCACATAAAAGCTTCAGGTTTAGGAAAGGCTGTAGTTTTTTATATTATGGCCAACAAAATTATTTATTATTCTTCTCATCATATTCAACCCAGGATGACCCAGACGATCATGCCAGATCTTAAATATTTCTAGGGTTTTAACTATGGTTTTCATCGCAACATAAACTTCTGGTTTTCATTGCAACATAAACTTCTGGTTTTCATTGCAACATAAATAGCATAGCATGATTAAATAAATTTCCTGGGAAAATCATACTTTATTAAATTTGACTGATAATCGCTCAACAGGAGCATAGACCATTGTTCATTCAGGAACACAAAGACTAAGCTGATAAATGAGGCTCTTAAGGAGTCTCTAAAGGATAATACGACATAAAGGAAAACTGGGAGACTACTCCATGTCTCCATATAAATCATTTATATCGTCTTCCTGGGACTTGTCTTTATTCTTCTAGAATTCTTTCAACTCATCCCCAATGAGATCATCCTCTTCCATGGGAGTATCACCATAACCAAGGAGACCCTTCTTGAATTCTTCTATGGGGTCGGAGGCTTGATCATCATCCAACTCCATTTTGTTGTCAACAATAGGTTGAGAAGTGAAGTGCGCCTCCACCTTATTCCCTTGATACTTCTGGAATCTCCCAGTGGATTTCATGTACAATTCTACCAAATGCTTTGGACTGCGACATGTACGTGACCAATGACCAGTACATCCACACCTATAGCATGGTTGTTTAGGATCAGTAGCATTATTTGTTGGTCTTTTCTTCTGGAAGCGACCTAATCCATTTTCTTTTGTTTTCCACTGGGATTTACCTCTTTCTTTATGATTTTTGTCATTCTTCCATTTATCCCCTTTCTGTCTTTGACCCTTTCTACGGCCTCGGCTATTGCTAGCCTGTTGATCATTTGTGTGTGCTTCAAGCAATGCATGACTCCCACTAGATAGGACTTGATGATTCTTCATTAGAAGTTTATCATGCTTTTCTGTTTCTAGCAAAATGCATATCAGCTCAGAGTACTTCTGGTACTTTGCATGACGATACTGTTGCTGCAGTATCCTCATGTTGGGGTGGAATGTGCACAAAGTCTTGTCAATTTTTTTAGCTTCTGTGATCTTCTGGTCACAAAATGCTAGTTTTGCAACAATCTTGTGCATGGCAGAGTTATGTGCTGCCACTATCTTAAAATCTTGGAAGCGTAGGAGTGTCCATTCATGTTGTGCTTACAGCGCAGAACGGATCTTCTTTGGTCATATCGTTTCTTGTGGAATTCCATAGAGCCAGCGGGTCCTCCTCCATCATATATTCAGCCTTCAGGTCCGCATGGAGATGGTGCCTCAAGAAGTGCAAAGTCACAGACTTAGCGATTTCAGGAGAAATGAGCACCGACTTCAGTCGAAATTGTGGCTCTAAGAGATCGGGCTATTAGGTTGATCTCGGCATCTATTGCCCAAGTGAGGTAATTGCTGCCATTCAGGGCAAGTTCAGCAAACTCTTTCTTTGCGATGTCAGACATATCCTATATGCAAACAAACAGGGATTTTACTTCAGGTAAAATATTGTTTTGCATGATTAATATTGAATCACTAGAGTATGGTCTATATCTATTCAATAGATAATTATCATGGATTTTTTAGGATTTTTCCTAGCATTGCTCAGAATTTTCTGCTAATTATTAAGCAATTTCCAGAATTACCAATTAACAGGTGAATAAATTTCAATGTTAAATAATTCTAGCATGATGGAAATTGCATCTTATGGGGCTCTTATTGGTTGGGTATGAAATCATGTAATGAATGCCTCCGTCAACATAACTCTTGGCCAGGTCAACCCACCTAGAGGGCTCACATGAGGGAGGGAGCACTTCCCGATTTCGGGCGCCAATTAAGAAACCTAGCCTCATGTGTGTTTTCCTTATACACCAATTGTCATGTATCCGTTCCTTCAAAACTGAAATCAAAAGCCCAACCATTTATGCCCTCAAGCCCAAAACCGTTTTGATAGCTTAATTATTTCCATGATTTTCTAGCATTTCTGTTAATTACTAAGCAATTTTCAAAATTACTTAAATAATAGAGAAATAAATTTTCTGCACATATTAAATCATGGCATAAGGCTAGAGAATAAAACCTAGAGGATGAAACTTTCAATGCGTGCTATAATATTATAAATCAATTTCCTAATATTTATCAGCAATTTTCAGAACTGTCAATTTAGTTTCCAAAAAAGAATTGCTGAAAAAAACCAGAGGGCTTTATTGTAATAGTTGTAAAGAAGAAAAAAAAAAAAAAATTAATCGGTCAGGCCTTCTGGGCCGCGTGACACATTGGGCCCAAATGGTCCAAACACTACATACATGGGCGGCTAGGGTTCCCACGCCTAGCCGCCACTTACAGATGCGGTGGCTAGTGCCTTTGAGGCAAACGGTGAGCGACGGGAGCGCGATGGAGGCCGCGGTGCTGCGACAGCCGGCGGGGCCGGCGCAGGGGCCGCAGCAGCAGGCGAAGGCCACGGGTGGCGCACGGCTTCAGGCCGAGTTGAGGCGATGCGTGGGGCCTCGGACGCAGAGGCTCCAGTGCCTTTTGAGGCAACGACGAGCGGAGGGAGCGCGCGGAGGCCGCGGCACTTGCGACGGCCGGCTGGGCCACCGCGCGGGGCCGCGAGCAGCAGGCGGAGGCCGCTGGTTCCGGCGTCTCACGCAGAGAGACCAAGGCTGCGCACGGCGTGGCTGCGGGTAGGGGTGGGCATTCGGTTTATTCGGCTATTTCGGTTCGGTTTATTCGGCTTTAAAAAATTTCGGTTTTCAAAAACTGGTAACCGAACCGAACCGAACTAATTTAAAAACCGAACCGAATTAACCGAAAAAAGTTCGGTTCGGTTTTTCGGTTTTTCGGTTCACGGAATTCCAAGCCACCAACAATCAACTCCAGAATCGGTCGATCGCTCTTTGGTATCTCGCTACCACCATCGCCGAATCCAGAATCGGCCTTCCTCCGCTCGAATCGGATCAATCAATTCGAATCCGGCCTCGGCCGTCGCCGTCGCTGCGCCACCATCGCCACACGCCGCCATCGCGCACACACACCAAGCAACGCCACAGGCGAGGCGGAGAGGAAGGAAGGTGAGTGACGGAGCGGGCATGGGCGCGAGAGGAGATGAGGAAAGCCTGACTGCCGCACGGGAGAGCTGGAGTGGGAAGGCGGCGGCGAGGCGTCAGGCCAGCGACGCGAGAGGAGTTCAGGAGGCGGAGCCACAAGAGGAGGAGGTGTGGGGGCCTGGGACGAGAGGAAGGAAGCGAGACATCATGTGAGTTTCTGTGGCCGACGGCTGGATGCTTGAGTAGGGTTGGGAGTCATGGGGACTTGGGAGCTCGAATGTCTAGCGTGGAGACATTTGGGGAGACGGGATTGCAAAGTGGAGCGGACGAGTCACGAGGAGATGGGCGCGATAAGAAGATTGGCGACATCAAGAATTTGGTTTTAGGTTAATTCGGTTTATGAAAAGCAAACACCGAACCGAAACCGTAAACCGAATTACGTTAAAATTAAATCAAGCAAAAGCGAAACCAAAAACCGAATTTTTCGGTTATTTTTTCGTTTTCTTTTCGGTTAAAAATGCCCACCCTAGGCTGCAAGCGCGAGAGCCGAGGACCTCTCGCTGCAGCGCTAGAACCGATGTGGCGAGCGCGAAGCCGAGAGGCTTGATGCGAGGTCTTTCCATGGAGATGATACTGGCGCAGGCGTGGGAGCGGCGACAGGCGAGGGCGGGCAGCGAGGTCATCGCGACTTTGGGCACGGCGGTTCGGTGGCATCTCAACCCGTGGCGGGCTCGTCGGTGTCTTGGCTGGTGCGACTTGAGTGCTACGGGCTCGGCGGCATGACGCCGGTGCGTCTTCAGGCGCGATTTGTGGCGAGACGAGATGGCACATGGCTTCGGGCGGCGAGCAATGATACACCGGAGACGGGGCCAAATATTTTTTTAATTGCTGATGAACAGTAGATTATTCTCGGTATGAACAGTAAAAACGACGAATTGCAAGATCCATAGTTCATTCCGATTTAATACCTTTATTCGGCATAGTTCATTCCGATTTAATACCTTTATTCGGCCTACGTAGATTATCGCGTAGGATGGAGTTGCGTAGAACTTTTTCGGCAATCCGAGTGGGAGCCGGCGTGATGACGAGTTGATTGCAAGACTGATCAGGCGATCAATCGCCGGTAGTAGATCGTTCGTTGTAGTCGATGATCCTCCTTTTGTGATAGAGACTTGTGCTGATAACGTGATATAAAACGTTGTAGAACGCTAACGATCAATAGCCAATTGTAGATGCAATCACAAGAGCAAGAACAGTAGACACACAATATATGGGTGGAGTTCTTTCTCGTTTTATTGATTCGATAGTTTACAATGAGGGGGCATCCGATATATATAGCGGTGTGAGAGAGAGTTCGGATTCGACCACATTAGGAAGAGATAGAGTCCTAACTATATTTAGTTTAGGTTTCCTTATCTCACAACACCCTCCAGCTGGTACGGAGGCTAGCTAGTACAGTATCAACATTCTACCTTTTTTATCATTAAAAAATGAAATATTTTATGATGTAACAAATGAAATATTTTATCAAAATGTAATAGAACGTAGAGATTTTATCAAACACATCAGAGGGTGCACGACTATAGCAAATACTGCTCGGCGTCTCCACCTTGTCGACAATCTCTCTTTTTTCTCCTCGGCACAAGCTGGAACAAAGTGAACATACTAAGTATTTGGGGCTATCCTTGACTCCCATGCCACTAGATCAAATCACCTTTCGATAAGGCTGTAGGATTTACTATTAGTTCTCCAAATGTCACTCTAGGCAGCGATCTTTTCGCGACATCGATTTCCCTGTGAGAAGGCGTTAGACATATCGGATCTGGGTCGGCGAAGGAAGAAGGAGGCTAGGGACAGCGGAGGAGGGAGGAGGTCGGGAATGGCAGAAACCAGAGCGGCGGAGGGAGAAGGCATGGAAGAGAGAAGAGGAGGAATAAGGAGATAGGAGAAGAATTCTTGAGTTCATATACGATGGCATTTGGTGAATGATTTTGGAAACTTATAGTGGCTAATGGTTATTTCATCCTAGAAAAACCCAAAAAAGCATTTTGTATCTGGCTTTTGGCTTATAGTTATATGAAAACTTTATGTTTTTTTAAACCCAGCTTAAAAATCAGTGTTTTATTTCGGTTTTGGTTTTTTACTTTTAAACCGGTGAAAAACCGAAACAAACGGGGCCTAAGTATTCGGGGCTATCCTTGACTCCCATGTCACTCTAGGCAGCGATCCTCTCGCGACGTCGGTTTCGCTGCGAGAAGACATTAGACGCAGCGGTGCAGAAAAGAGAGCCAGAACTGAGTGTTCATATTCTTTTTCAGTACATCGGCGAATGCGTATGCCGATATGAGTGACCCTCTTAGGAGCATTGGGAACTCTTGCACCATTGACGCTAAATGTTGGTAATCATCATACTTGAGCTTCAGAATGATAGAACCTTCAAGAGGTATAGCTGTACTCGTCCAACTACAAATTGTTCAGACAAATGGGCTTCACTGTTCCAAATCTTGATATTTCTTCAAGCCTAATTACGACTATCATTTTGCTTCCTTTGCTAATGCGTCCTACCAATGAGTAAAATTTTGTCCAACCCTCATCTGTCACATCTGATACAAACTCAACAATGACCTGACACCTTCCAGACAAGCACGTTTCCTGGTCTATCTTTAAATCAATCCTTCTTTCTGCTTTTTCTTAGTATTTATACTTAGATACTGAACTGAAATTCTGAATTCTTTTTTACTTCATTTTCTCTAATGCGGATAAGACAAGAATTTTTTAACATATTTTTCATATATATTTTGGATTTTTTTTAATAATATATAATATATACAAAGGTTTTCTATTTAAATCAATTTATATATCAAGTATACTCCATATTTTATATATCAAGTATACTCCATATATAGATATAAGGTACGGGGTTTATCCCCATATAAGATAGGGGATAAAAGGAGGGGAAAATTCAAATAGTTAATTAAGTTCAGAATGGTATTCCATAATGGAATTCCAATCAAAACAAAAAAATAGCTAGTCTCTTAAACAAGACATTCTAAAACTTAGGTAATTCTAATCATTATGAAGTAAATTATCCCCATTAAGGTTATAAATCGAAGAGAAGTGAGTTCAAACCCTCTCATCGTTGCAAACGTGTGCAACCGGAGTTTTCTTCCCAACCAAACGGCCAGCGATGATGATCGGAAGCACAGTGTTGGAGCAGTATTTGGAGGGGCAGCTGAACTCCTCTATGACAGGACATTGAGAAAAATTGGATTGACGGTTAAAAATTGTTCTGAATTTTAAGCCAGCTTAAGATTATCACATTGCTTCTTCTAATCATGCTTGCCGCAAATGAATAAAACTTCATCCAACCCTTCTCATCAACTTCTGAAACAAACTCAACAACTGCCAATGTCTTCCCTGGCAAAAGACTTCCGTGGTCTGCTCTTCTGGAAAAATCAATTTCATTCAAGTGCAAAATCGAAGCGAAGTGTGAGCTATCCCTCTCATCGTTGCATACATGCCTGGTCAGCTATAAGATCTATATGGCACCTCGACATTGTCGATTGCTTGCTCAGATTTTACTCCATCAGACATCAGCCAGGTGTGCCAAAATTATTGGCTCTGCGATTATGACTTTTCCTTGAATTCGGTCAGACATGAATACGTGTTTAAGATATTCAGATGGTGATATTCACGGTAGGCAGGCTGGCATTTGTTCATGCGTTTTGACAAGGATGCAGCAACTGCCACTTGATGCATCTGGTGGAGGAACAAACAAACGAGCCGGTGCAATGGAGTGGAGAAGTGACCTGAAGCCCAGACACAGCCCAGAAGAAAGTTTAGCTGCGGCGCGTGGAGGCGAGACTTGGCTACTTACAGGGGCGGATCCAGAAAAATAGATCGTTCGATCGTTGGTCACATTCTGAAGGCTTATACATATACGCTATATCTAATAGATCTGATTAGATTTATATGTGATTTTGGCAAAATCATTGGGGTCATTTGACCCCACAATTTATATGCTAGATCCGCCCCTGGCTACTTACCAGTACAGTCCCACACCGTCACTAAGGGCCTGTTCGTTAGAGCTCCTGCTCCCAGATTCTTATCCGGAGGAGCCGGAGCTCTACTGAACACCTATTGCATACTCGCGCGAGAATTTGATTCACTGAGTGATTCTCCGCTTTGGCTTAGTCACGCGGAGTGGCCTCGTGCCTACTCCCCGCAAGAATCAGCAGCCTCATCTCCCTGCGGGGCTCCCTCCCCGTGTCAAGCACCGCCTCCCTACCTTGAGCTCCGCTGATCTACCCCGTCTCGAGCCCGCCATCCCTGCCTCAAGCCTGTCTCGAGCACCACCGATCTACCCCATCTCGAGCCCGCCAAGCAGCGTCGAGCTGTCCCTGCCTACGTGGCCGAGCACGCGAGAGGTATGGCTCCCTCTTTCGTCTCTCCCCAATCCCCTCTTTCAAAAATCTAGAGCCAACTAGCTAGCTAAATACTTTCAGAAACCACTCCTAATTCATAAGAAAATCAGAGTCTGGAGGAGTCAGAGCACAATATGGGAGCAAGAGGTAGAGCACCACCAAACAGGCCCTAAATATAGGTGCTGTGTCAAACTTTCCTACTTAAGCTGCGGAGGGTAAATTATTGAGAAAATTATCTCAGCACTATTGCAAAGAGGTATAAATTAGAAAATACCATCGCCTCTGAAAATGATATGTTGGACCAAGGGCCAGATGTCATTGACACATTGGGTGGTATTTTCCAACTCGGTGATCTTTCCGGAGCAAGTGGGGGGCTTAGCTTTAACATATTTAGGAAAAAATTATCAAAATATACGTGAGGAGGATTATGATCAGATTGGAATAGATCTTGTTACACTGTCGTACATACAGTAACTATGTTTACACATATATTAGCACTGTTAATTCATACCAGGATCACAGTTACGCCACCACCAATCATCAGAGAGGGACAATTAGCATTGACGCAGAATATGGAGTAGATTAAAAACAAATGAGTCATGCAGAATTGAAAGATGATATTCAGCACAACAACTTGATTACAAGCTGTAGCACCCTCATACTTATACCCGGCCGGCACAACCGCCGTTGGAAGCATATCCAAACATACTAAAGATAAATTGATATCTTAACCTACTATAGTTAAATATCTTGACACCCAAAATACATTATTCCAAAGATATCAAATAACAAGATTAATTCTAACAAGCACACCATAGTATTTAAAATCTAAAGGGGTGAATTGCTGCATACCAACACAAAGGTCATTCGAGTTGAAAAATATCATGGATGTGTCATTGACATGTGGTCACAGGGCCCACTTGTGAGCGTCAAATACATATTATCACATAAAGATTAGGTATATAGTCCCGGACGCTTCCTCCCTGTCAAGGGTGTTTCAGGCTTGTCATCAACACAATTATGAACAAAGTGAACCATGCTAACAAATGAAGTGTAAGGTGGCAGCCTTGATTCCCATGAAATTAGATTAAAATCTCCCTTTGGTGGAACGATATGACCTGCAACTATGTCTCCAAACATCAGCCTAGGTACAGCCTTTTTCGGAACACTAGTAGCTGTGCTACTAGCAGAGGGTATGAGGTGCACTGGAGCAGCAGGAGACAAAAACACAAGGTGTGCTGGATGACCTCGATCGAAAAGTACCTGCGGATGGACGCCAAAATTGGACAAATTCTTCTTAACTGTAATGCTGACCCCATTCAACATGCAAAGCCAAAAATGAAGATTCAAGTTTCTTCTCAATACATCTGCAAGCATGTTCGCCGCGAGAATTGACCCTTCCAACATCATGTCAAAATTTTCCACTAGCGGTACTAATTGTGGATGGTCTATCGGGTTTGCACTTCCAAATGCGAGTGTCTTCAGTAGGTACCTGAACTCATCGCATGCCAGCTTATTGAGAAAAATGGGCTTGACGGTTCCAAATCTCACCAGTTTTTCAATTCGACTTAAGATGATAACCTTGCTGCCTCTATCCATGCTTGCAACAGATGTACAAAACGTTGTCCAGTCCTTGTTATCTACATCTGAAGCAAATTCAACAACTACCAATGTCCTCTCTGACAGCCTTTCGTGGTCAATAGTTCTAAAAAAATCGTCTCCATTGACGTGCAGAATGAAAGAGAAGTGACGGCGTACCCTCTCATTGTTGCATACATGCGCAACAAGTGTTTTCTTCCCAACTCCACGCCCACCAATGATTGGGAGTACGGCTGGAGGACCAGGAGGGTTGTGTCGTAATAAGAAGTTGATGAGTTGATGCTTTTCAGCATGTCGACCAAACATGAAGTTATCGATGTAAAGATGGGTATCATAGGGTTTACGGGAGATGCGCTCGCATCCACCCAAAAGTATGACAAACTCTGTCATATTAGCAACTGCTGTTTCTATCTTTTCCAGTACACTTTGTAACTCCAGGTTGAAGAACTTGCTCTGTGTAATACCAGTGATTGTGCGGGGACGTTTGAGAGGAGTAGGAAAAGATGAGGATGAGTCGCTTACCAATTCCTTGGCTCCCTCCTTGTGTTGCCTGTATTTGATGCTGTCCAGCACATGGTAACCTTGGTACATGGCTGCCGCCAGCGTCTTCAACTGTATGAGCATGCAGGAGTTGGTGATGTATCGCCAATCTGCCTCCTCGACCACCGTGTGAATTCTCAGCAGGAGCTGCTGTAACCTCTCCACCTTCTCCTCTGAGCATCCAAGATTGAATAACTTGTTCGTTAAAAAAGAGATGAATCGACTAGCGAGATCACCGGTGACAGCAGATACAGCAAACTCCATCGAAATATTCAGAGAAAGGTGTACGAGAGAGATGATGGAATCTCGCAGGTTGTTCGCAGGATATGTGTTTTCTTTTTGTGTGAGCTGACTTGATTCTTATGGCAGCTTTATTGGACTATGGCATGCAAGTTGCCAAGAAAAAACTTTCCAGCTTGAACTTACTGCTTAAAAGTCAAGAGTCATCCTCTTCAGCTTGTGTGGTACTCATCAAATTAACCTTTTGATCTCTCAAAAAATAAACCATTTCAGTTATCGTTGGACCGTGACGGCGACTTTTCCCTCTAATGTTCCCTACAAATGGCACACTAGCTATGAGAGCGCTAGTTGCAAGAAGAACGAAAAAGACATTGGAACAAACAACCGAATGAAATTAACACGGTATTTACCAGTCTTCAGTTCGGCGCAACTGACCCCCGCAGATATGACATGGTTAGTATGTCGTGTGTGTTTGTATCAACGACAATAGTAATTTGCCCGGATTGGACCGTCATGCTTAACCAGATTATTGCGTGGACTGAAAGGATGCATGCAGGCGACATTGCTATGTACACCCCAATTCATGGACTCCTTTTCGTGCCATCTATTTCGATCACTAAATTAATTAATCGAAAAAACTATCATAAAAATAGGTAAGATAGATGAACGACACTCCATATAGCTACGTAAATTCCTACCAATTTTCAACTTCAAATTCCATCCACATCGGGATTAAGGAGAGGAACCGAAAATAGAAAATGTTCTCACTACTACAGAAAAAGTCATCACGCAATGTTCTAAAAGGTCATCACAGATGGTTTTGTAAACTATTTGTAACCATATGTTAGTAATGACAACGGTGTATATCACAGACGGATGTTGAACTTTCTGTGAAACTCACATCACAGTCTATGGTATGTTATATATCACAGACGATTTCTTATATGAAACCGTCTTTGATATTATTTTTTACTGCTAAATATTTTTCTATTTATTGACTAGTTTCATAAAATGCTAGCCATGTCTTTTAAAACAAGGAGATAACGTAGATTATATCATAAGCAGATTACACAGATTATATCGCAAGAAGATTATACACATCACAATCCGATTATATCACAGATTACATAATCATTTCAGAAATCAACTCAAATATTATATTAACCAAAAAATCATAAGCTGATTATATAACAGAATACAGAACCATATTTCAGAAATCAACTTAAATATTATATTAACCAATGGAATGCACAATTACAATTCACACAAGTTTCACAAATTATCCAATAGAATGCTTAAGTTCACAAATTAGGCAGCGTGAAATGTGCCTTTTCGATATATGACCTCACGCATCAAGAAGTCTGAGAGCTGATCTTGAACTGTCTCCAAATGGACCTTTTCCAACTCATCAAATGAACCTTTTGATCTCTCAAAAAATAAACCATTTCAGATATCGTAGGACCGTGACGGCGACTTTTCCGGCCTAGTGTTCGATACAAATGACACACAAGCTATGAGAGAGCTAGTTGCAAGAAGAACGAAAAAGGCATTGGAACAAACACCCGAATGAAACCACAAATCAATGTAAACTTCAGCTGCAATTAACACGGTACTGACCAGTCTGGTCAGTTAGGTGCAACTGACAACAAACACCCGAATGAAACCACAAATCAATGTAAACTTCTGCTGCAATTAACACGGTACTGACCAGTCTGGTCAGTAAGGCGCAACTGAGCCCCGCAGATATGACATGGTTAGTGTGTGGTGCGAGTTTGTATGACGATTCCGAACTAACTTGCCTGGGTTGGACCGTCACGCTTAACCAGATTACTGCGTGGACTTAAAGGATGCATGCAGGCGACATACTATGCACACCTCAATTCATGGACTCCTTTTCGTGCCATCTATTTCAAGCACCAAATCAGTTAATCAAAAAAATTATCATAAAAATATATAGGTAAGATAGATGAACGACACTCCATATAGCTACTTAAAATCCTACCAATTTTCAACTTCAAATTCCATCAACATCGGGATTAGGGAGAAACAGAAAATAGAAAATCTACTGCGAAACGAATAGATAAGGAGGATCAAAACTAGCTATTCTAATACACTTGAATGGAATATTGTCTTTTCTATTGCATCATGGCATGTCCTCTACGCTTTTTTTTCTGATAATAGGAATCACTACAACACGTCGGGCTTCCGATGGCGCCTATAAATGCCTTTAAAACCTTATAAATGCCTTAAAAGATTTTAGATAAGCGTTTACATGGCGTCAAGAAAAATGGCATCGGAAAAGTAATTGGCGCTTAATTATCCACGGCGTTTATATGTGCCGTGGAAGACTCTAACCCGGCGTTTATAAGTGCGTGGAAGACTCTAACCGGCGTTTATAAGTGCGGGGTTCCTCTATCATGGCACTTTATAAGTGCCGGGGTTCTCTCTATTTATGGCGTTTACAAGCGCCGGGGATCCCTCTATTCGTGGCATTTAAAATCACATGTGTACAATGACGTACTTCCCAAGAGGTCACCCATCTTATTACTACTCTTGTCCAAGCACGCTTAACTTGAGTTTTATAAGATCTAGTACTTGATGGTGGTATGATCACATCGATATATAATCGTCCCTCCTCCCCTTAACCCTGTTAAACACCCGAACACCGATTTTCAATTATTTCAAATTAGCAAACTATTGAGGTAATTAGTAAAATCATCATACGATAAGATCTCCAATTATATTCTTTTGGACACCAAATTCTAGTTTGCAAATCTGAAATCCGAGCATATTTCTTAAAATAGACATAACTTTTGACTCGTACCTCCAATCAGGCGTTCTTTGGCTCATTGGAAAGATAGCAAAAGTAGCATCTGAAATTGATAAGTGTCACAAAATCAGATGGTCAAAAATTTTGAATTTTCAAACAAAATATCAACGAAAATTGAATTTTAGACAAAATTTGAAATTTTAGACAAAATATCATCGAAAATGAAATATTTGGACAAAAATTATTGCAAATGGAATATGAGTTTCAATTATTTCAAATATAATATTATTTAATTTCATTTCATTCAAATTCCGGTGTGGTATTCACGTTTATAACGCAAGATTCTGATCTTCCAGCTTATAAACATCGAAATTCCACTCTATCGGCGTTTATAATGGCTTATAAACGCCTTGGTATAGAGTGGAATTAGCGCGTTTATAAAGCTGTGGAAGATCAGAACAATTTATTATAAATGATATATAAGTAAATTCGGCGTTTATAAGCGCGTGAAGACTCTAACCCGGCGTTTATAAACGCCGGTATAAAGTAAATTCTGGCATTTATAAAGCGTGGTAGACTCTAACCCAGCGTTTATAAATGCCGATATAGAGTGGAATTCCCGACGTTTATAAGCGCTAGTGAAGACTCTAACCGGCGTTTATAAACGATATAGAGTGGAATTCACGGCATTTATAAACGCCGTGGTAGACTCTAACCGGCGTTTATAAACGCCGAAATTAAATGCCTCGAATGATAATAAGCGCGGCTTTAGCCTTATTAGGGGCGTTTAGATTAAACGCCGGGTAAAATAAACGCCGGGAAATCCATGTTATCTTATAGTGAATGTCCAGGATCACGCTTGTGCATGCATATAGAATTAACATTGCTATCTAGAAGCAGAACACACACGTGCGCCACCTCGGTTCCGTCGGCTATAAATGGAAGAAGGTAGAGCGGGCACGACTAACCGGGGAGTGTGCGAACTCCAGGACGATGATGCCTTACTCCACATATGTGAGGAGTGGACATGCTACTGGGTATTAGCAAGGACAAAGAAAACCTTCGATGGTCGGTTTGTAGTTCCAAACCCCACGACGGCGCGGATCGTCTGCACCATCGTAAAACATTTAACATAGTACATTGCAGTTAACCCTTCCCATTATATTTTAGCACTAATTTATATTCGCTTCTTGTAGGTGGAGGTAAGCCAACAAAAAGGGCAGAAAAACTTTCAGAGCCAAGGGTCGAAGGAGATCCTGTCTTTAGCAATCGAGAAGCCCGACCATAAGGCGGGTGCTTGCCATAGGTGCGAACATACGAAGAGATCCTTCTTCCAAGACAAGAATGCTGTCAGTGCAAAATCAAGATCATGAAAGGCATGTACAGAGTGCCTCAAGGACACACTGGGGGAGAAGCTAAGGGAAGATCTGAAAGAGGAGATGATGGCCCGAGAGGAGTGCCTGAGGGTCTAGATGATGACGATGATTTTCTAGAGTCAGAGTCAGATGGCCTTGCCTCTCGTAGAAAGGCCTGTGCCCCGTCCTAGCAACCGCACTTCAAAAACTGTAATAATTGTCTCTGACTTGAAGATTAGGGAGTAAGCTAAACAATGTTTACAATCAAGTTGCACACTTCTTACATGTAACATCCCAAAAATTTAAAATAGATAAAATAAAATTTTGAAATTTAAAATTGAATAAAATAAAAATTTGATTTTGAAATGGGATTTAATTTTAAATTTTGACTTAAAAAAACTCAATTTCTTTATTGAACTTCACTTTTCTAAATAATGAAAACCAAAATAATAAAAATGAATACAAAGAAAATTTTAAATAACAAATGTGATTTACTTTTGGATTTTTTGACGTTATTTGTTTTTCTTGGTTTTTTCTCTAAAGAAAAGTCTTTTATATTAAATTAGTAAAAGCAGATATAAGAAAGTAAAGACAAACATCAACAAAAATTTACAAAAATTATTTTAAAATATAATAAATTTCTACAAATATTTTTCTACAGTAAAAACAATGTGAACATATTAATGAACAAAAAGAAATAAAATTAATGGAGATTTTGACAAAAATAGTAGAATGTTAGATTTTTATAAAAATCTATAGACTTTATCTCGAGCGAAAATTTTGAACATACCTTACCTAGAGTAATTTTAATCTCTAGTAAAAATATGAAAAATTAATATTCAAAATTAGAGTGTTTTAAAATTTAATAATTAACTATAAATTAGAAAATCTAGAAATTTAAATATAAGATTTATTAGAAAATAAATATGCAAGATATTAATCTGAAAATTTTAAAGAAGAACACATAGACTTTACGAAATCTTTTCAAAAATTTACAAAAATACTTGACCTAATTTTAATCCTCAAAATAAATAAAAATCACAGAATGGTAAATTGGACAAAGCTGCTTGTCAGAATTATAAGAATTTTTATACAGAATTTTTTAACTTAAAAATTTTAGGGGATAAGAAAAATTATCTCAGGAACCCTGTCAAAAATTATCAAAAATTTTTAGGTCGGTTTGGACCCTCAATTAATGACCTTATTCTTTGTTTGTCTAAGAACATTGAACCGAGCTCTCCTTTGTTTCACTGCCAAGGGGGCCCCACGGTATCCTCAGGCCCACCTATCAGATACCTGGCCTCCTCTTCTTCTACTCCCATGGTCAGCACCAAGTCCCTCACCTTGTCTCTGCCACGGCAAGAAAATCCGGCCAAATTCGCTGCCATGGCAAGGATTCTTGCGGTGTCGACTTGCGATCACAACTCACTGTTGCCATGTGCTGCCATGGTGTCTTTTCTTCCTTAAGTACACTGCCATAGCTGGCTTTGATAGCCGCTTAAATCGCACGCCCATCTTGACCGACTGCCAAAACCACACCGTGTCCAAACACTGGCGCACCGCCTAACTCCATCTATAAAAGCCACTGGAGGCACTCCTAATATCTCATAGCATCCTGTGTTGCTTCACCAAGACAATAATTGCATGAGCAACCGACTTCTTCCCCATTTTCGGCCGTGCCACCGCCAAGATAGAGGCACCACCCAAGTCCCTCTACACCACACCGTTTCCAAAGCCACTACATCTGAGGCACCTCCATTCAACTACGAACGAAACCCTCGACTCAATTTGGGCTGCCGGCTGTTGATGTACCGCCGTTGCAACACCCTTCTTCTCCATCTCCAACTGCACACTGTGTCGGGACTCGAATATGCAAATTCAGACGCTCTGTGCATATACTACATTAGTCCAGAATCATATTAGTGCACACAAGCTCAATATCAGTGAATATTACAATCATACATGGTGGAAATAGGATAAAAGACATTATATAATGAATATTACTTGTTGTTATGACTTTATGGTTAACTTACATGACTCTGTCTTACAAGGCTGAACAACAAATTGAACTGCAGCGAAATGAAGATGTAGATAACCCCTCCGTATACCACAGGCAACTATCAAGACTCGCACCCTAAACATTCGTCCCTTCGGGGTTCTTCTCCTTCAGCACGGATGTAGACTTCTCAACTAGTGTTGTTATGGTTGGTAAGGGTGAGTACATAAAGCACTCAACAAGTTGTGCACGGAATGCAACTCTAGCATATCTATATGCAAGGCTTATTCCAAAGGAATGGTTAATAATGGCTATTTTGTAGTAAAGCAGAATTTATAAACAAATACAATAAATAGATTGAAAACGCAGTAAAACAAATAACAGTAATAGATAGATTCAATGTTTCTCAAGCAAACTAAGTTTTCAGTCCTAAGTTAAGATTCAACTTCCTATGGCAACCTGCCATCCACCCAAGTTTTATTTTGCAAAAGTCTAACCCTTAACTGTAATTCTCGAGTATTGTTCAATACTGTGAGCACGGCTATCCGAATAGATTATACACTTTGCAGAGGTTATGCACTTTACCCACACGACATGATCATCTCTCGTTGTCACACGATGAACACACTTCCTATGGTGTGTTGGCGGAGAGATCACGACAAAGCCTTTACAATGCTCTGTCTTAACTCAGTACCACCCGCTAAAATTTCAACACTGAAGGAACTGGTTACCACAACAGGGTCCCTCTCTTGTGCCATCTGGGTTCATTAAAAAGGGTGAACCTCACCACCACGGGTAGTACCAAAGTTAAGACATTGCAAATTAATCAGCTAGGTCCGTCCCATAACAGACATGTGGTTGTATAATTGACTCAAGTCAAAGGTTCACAAGGTTAAGTCCTTAGGGTGATCGAGGCAAGACTTCCACATACCCTCTGCCATACGGCCCACCTTGGCATACTGCCCCTTGCCACTTGCCCTAATCTAAATCATAACCACCCCAGTTGATTACCAAGCATCACGTGCCATCAACAATTCAATATTATTGCGTGACATCCATCGGCACAATAACTCAATCTCATTGTGTGACCATACATGACACACAAACCCATAACATTGTTCTATATTCCATTAGTCAGGATTAATTATCGATGATTCAAGCTCATGTGATGACGTGGCATGGCTAAGCAAGCTATTACAATCTAACCATCCCATGTTGACTTCAATAGCAATCAACTATAATAAACCAATCTAGGGTGATGAATAGATTATGGTGCACAAATGACAAGGTAGGGTATAAATCAACTTGGAATGAAATCTAAGTCCCAATTTAGATTGAAAACAATTGTACATATAAAATAGCATGCAATATAGTAAAACAATATAGCGATTTGTAAACATGGGTTCAACATTATCAAACCACAACTTACCTTGGAAAAGCCCTTATCCTTGCTCTGAACCTTGGTCTTGAGTTGATAGGTCTTCGTCGGATGCATCGCATAATTTAACATCTACGCGAAATGAAAGAGAAAGTCAAATAAATACCTAAAATAGAGAGTAAATTAACTCCAAAAATAAAATAAAATTCACCATTAGATAGATCTCAATTTTACAAATTTTTAGAAATTTGAATCACCTCAATGGGAGTTCGTATGAGGGAGAACAACCTCTTGGAAGATTTAAAAATAATAAAAATCAAAAATTGAGAAATAATGTCCGAATTATTTTTAAACAGAAAATCTGATTTATTGCATCACACTGACATCAACATCGCTCTGGACCATTCGCATGCTGACACATGGCATGGCCCATAGATCTGGTCCACGGGACCTCTTTTGATCCACCATGGACACGGTCCACGATGCCATCATGTGCTCAACACAAGTTGACGTTTGATTGGTTGCGGCTGCGGTGCGATCTAAACCGTCTCTCTGGATCCAACGGTCCAAATCACCCATTATGTGAAGAACACGTCGCGGCATCTCTGCGGTCCGCGACAGATCGAATGGCTATGACGAGTTCTGATCTAAACCGTTCGAGCTAATCCGATGGTCCACGCTGCTCGCGAAGTCGTCGGTGAGGTTTTGTGGTGGCGCCATTAACGGAGATGAAGACGATGACTCACTAGTGACGTTCTGGCACTGGTTCGACCGGGAAAAGTGGCGGCTTGGATGCGGCGTAGGACGTAGAGTCCAAATCGGGTTCGACGCGACGAGGAACGTCTTGATGGCGGCGCAAATTGAAGAAACAAGCGGCAGCATGAACATGAACTTCGGCGAGCTTGCGAGCTTCAGCGGTGACTTCTCAGGCGACGACGCTTTAGGGCAATGGTGCGGAAGGGGACGAGGTACTTCAGAAGGGGTGTGGCTCCACTTAAATACCCTCGCCGTCTCGCAAATCTCGGAAACCTAACCTACACTGCGGTGCACTCATGTCAGACATGGACTCCGACGGCGACTCTGAGAAGGACTTCGCACGGCCGTCCGATCGGCGATCAACAGATGCGATTCCTCGAGACGTGGCACAATCTGAGCCGATGACAGCATCCAACGGTGGCAATTAGAAATGACCTTTACTGTAACAGCCACTCAGAGCTAGATGCGTGGGAAGATCTCCAAGCAAGACATCTAATAGCCATAGCCT
Organism: Guadua angustifolia; assembly: GCA_036346375.1. Lineage (NCBI taxonomy): Eukaryota > Viridiplantae > Streptophyta > Magnoliopsida > Poales > Poaceae > Guadua > Guadua angustifolia. The sequence goes on from CM070515.1 coordinate 41,596,825, forward strand.
AACCACCCTCATATTCATCTTTTTCTTGTAATCAGGACTAGTCTCCCTAATCTGTAATCTGTTCATTGATCTCATACAGCATCTACATAAGAGTAGGGTGTTACTCGACCAAGAGGCCCGAACTTGTCTACATTGTATTCCCTTGATTGTGTGTTTGACCCTGCATATCTCGAAAGTAACCGAATATAAGTGTGTTGTCGATCACTAACCTTCGACAGCTGGTGCGCCAGGTATGGGCCTTCAGCTATTTTTGCAGATCAGACATGTCTTCGGTGCGCATCCACACCAAAATTCCTGACACCCACCAAGCTCCACAGGTAGGATCTGAGATCACCATTGGGACCATGTTGTACTGATGGGGGTCATTTGGAGATCTTGAGTACATCGGCTTTATCGAGTCCTGTTCCGAGGATCCCTGACGAGAGTTGTGTTTCATAGAGTTCGACCCTCTGGAGCACAGTGTCCTCAAGTGCATCGACAAGGAAAGTGACAGCGATAGTGGCAATGATGACTTCAGCAGTCAGTGCAGCAGTCATATAGATCGACACATGTTCATGCCCAAGGCCAACAATGGCAGTACTATCAGAAGTTCCTAAGATATGGATCCAGGGGCAGAAGCTATGGGCAGCCAGGAGCACCACATCCCTCCAGGCATACCCTAGGATCCTAGGGTAGCAACAACTGTAGCGCATGCAGTCACGGATATCGTAGCTCTTGGCATGGCAGACCATCACCATGATCCAACCGCCACAGCCACTACAAGGATCGCGGCCAAACTGTCGAAACATCTTAAACTTGATAATCCAGCGACGCCTTGCCCGCAGGTGCCAGGTTTTTAGGGGTAGCAGACTCTCTGGCAGCGCGACCACAATGGCAAGCCCGACCGCATCCTAGTAACAACATCTCATCAGAGCCATAACAGCGACATCTTCAGCACTCTTGAGGCCAATGTCCAGTGCGCTCATATGCTGTTGATGTCTCTTCTGCCATTGGACCCGACCAACCCTATGACGTTGGTGTTCGACCAGATGAAGATGCTACTCGATGCAGCACAAGCTCAGACTGCTCGAGCAGCCAACTCAAGGTTCGGACAATCAAGCTAGCAAAGGCGCCGAAGCCAGCTACTGGGACCATCCTACAATAGTCGTCGAGCAGCGAGTTCAGCGGTGACTAGCTCTGGCCATCGTAATTCTAGAACAGTCTATTCCAACCCCTGCTAGAAACACATTGGAGATCTTCGAGATCAAATCCCTCACAATCAACGAGATTTGTGTGATGTTTTGAGAGATTGAAGGGAGGACTATGACCGTGAAGACCGCGAGAGGTGGGATAACGAGTCCGCATCCTCAAGAGGTCGATTCCTAGTGCGATATGCACGCCAGGGTGAATCTTCACCCTCGAGGGGCCGCTCAGTGCCATGACACATGTTCCCTCCTCGACAAGATGTGTACCAAGGGTAGTGCCAGATGACTCCTGAGGACATTGATGAGGGGTGTAAAGCATTCACTCTAGCACTACATGCGATCAGATGGCTGGATAAATTCAAGCCCAGTCCGATCGAGAAGTACTCGGGGAAGATTAACCCTATTGAATGGCTACAGATTTATACTACGGCCATGAGAGCAGCCGGAGGAAGCAAGAAGGTGATGGCCACTTACCTGCTTACCACCCTCGACGGAGCGGCCAGGTCTTGGTTACTCAACCTTCCTCCTTAGTCGATATCGTCGTGGGCGGAGTTGTGGGTCTAGTTCATCGCCAACTTCCAAGGCATGTATGAACGCCACGAAACACGCAATGACTTGCATCGGCTAGTGTAGAAGCCAGGAGAGTTGTTGTGCAGCTTCATCGGTGCTTCAGCGACAATCAAAACTTAATCCTCGACATCTTGGATGAGGTAGTGATTGTTGCTTTCGAGAAGGCGGTTAAGGATAGAGATCTGAAGGGGAAGCTTGCTACCTGAAAGATTAGAACCACTAAGGAGCTCTTCAAGTTTGGCGGATAAATCGCCATTCGCACCGGGCACGAAACCACCTCCTATCCGTCAATCATATGCGAACACAAAGATCAACTATCTAAGTTACCAAAGATTTAGACAATTGAACCCTATCAACTTATTTAACAAGTTCCTCCACCAAACTTGTCATAATTTCCCTTCCAGAAAAGCCAACCAAAACTTCCAAAGGAGCTCGACTCTCACAAGACTTAGAAAATGACAGGACTCAAGCCTGGCCATTCAATAGCTCTCCAAACCAATCATCAAACTCCAAAATTCCACAAAGGAAAGGAGTTACACAAATCGAGTCACGGAACGGAAAAGCGATTCGATCGAATAACACTTTTTCCTTTAAAGCCCCAAACCCAAAACTCCAACTTGAAGAGCGACAACACGAAAATTCCATGCCTTTCCCCGCCATCAACCAACGAGGCACAACAACAAAAACCCCCTTTTTTTTCTTTGACTTAAATCCAAAAAGACTACATGAGTCAAAGCCGGAAAACCTACTCCATCAATGCTCCCACCTACAGTGAAGTACAACAACTTCTTATAAACCGGAGAACAACCAACACTACTACGACAAGGCGAAATCTCTTACCACAAGGAGTCCACGGACCCCACAAAACAATTCACTACATCGAAATCATAGCCATCAATGATATCATAGCCTCAACAAGATTAACACATAACATTTCAACAAATATCAATATAGCATAAATCTCAAAAGAACGTTGTAACACAATACAACGATATCCCATCCCTTCCTCAGTGCATCGAGTGTGTGGGTTTAAATCAATTAACCATTCTACGTCAAGTTTTATGGTTATTGCCCTAGGGCCATATTTAAAAGTTTAACCTAAACCAGGTTTCAACCTTCACACAAAAACTTTAATTCATTCTAGAATTAATCACTACATTCAACGTCACGGACACGAAGCCGCTCTAATACCAATCTGTAACACCGGCCAAGCGCCGAATGCTACCAAAAACTCCAAATACAAACGACACATCTGAAAAAGATAAACTGAAATCAATCACTAAACTCTTAACGGCCTAAGAAAAACTAAGTCACTGAAATTTACAAAATTTGGCATGACCTCTCTAGAATAGAGGACATCCACTCGAAGATGAAAACAAGCAGATAATATGATATCATTCTAGCAGGTCCTTAGTTAACCAATCACACATCCAACAGATGGTAATAAACTCCACCACGACTAACCGACATTACAACTTTATTAATTACGCGACTTTACAAGTTAATTTAAATGAGGTAGTGTGAAGTCATGCCGTGCTACTACTCCCATCCGTGAGCCGACTTCAAGGTACCTAAAACAAGAAACAACAAGCGTGAGTCCAAGACTCAAAAAGTACACTAAACGTAACAATTCCGGTTTATCTTAAGTAAAACAAGAACTTGACCATAAGAGCAAGTAATACAAAGGAAGCAACATCCAGAAAAAATACGCATTGGTACCCATTTAAAACAAGTCTTGACTAAACCAAAATTCATCGCAATTAAGTAATAAACTTGATAATAAAACCATTCAACGCCAAAGAAACATTACTGGACTCTAAATCCAACGTTCCCCGACTTAACTATCCCCTTGTTGCAACTCAAACCATTTTCATCAATTGAATTTGAGTTCATAACTCGACTTCACTCCCCGATATTCATACAACATAATTGGCAAGACAAGGAAATGCGCTAATTCATCAAATTCAATTCAATCTCCCCTTCTTGGGTTGAGTCCACGAATCAGCCTTCAATTACCACAATCACCATCCAATTGACACACCATTTACCACAACACTCATTATGAAAGATGCAATGCACATGAATGCTCATTTCCATGCACGTCACAGATCTGCCGGTGCCCACCGTCGGTGTGCACCCTCACGTCCCTTCCATCCGTAGATGGAAGGTGCCTCTCTTCTTGTCTCGCTCCCATTCACCTCGATGAATGGGACTACGAAATAGGACTTTCGTGTTCACTACGAGTGAACACAGAGGCCCGCATCAACATGGGTCGCCTCTTCCATTATGAATGCACAAATGCAATTTTCATGAATGAAATGCAAACTTTTCATTCAATGCATACACAAACAAACCATATCCACATACACACACATAGCCAATTCTCACATTCCTAAGTCACTAACGATACTTGTACAAGATTCATCGTAAGGCATGGCAACTCATGCAGCGTTTCTATCATGCAACCACATCCTCGCCACGAACCATTGTTCACACAATACACTTGCAGTTAAGTGCTCACGTATACTATCTTTATAAAGGACTTAACCGTTTGAACCAAACCATATTAGTCCCAATCACTCGAACAATCTACTCACTATAATCAACCTTACTAAAAGCTCGGTCTCACTTAGAGTTCACCTAATTAACAGAGCAACAATTAAACCAAGGAGCATCACATATGAACACAGATCCACACTCAATAACACGGTGTATTTGCATCAATTCCCTTAAACTTTTAATCATCATAGACATTTTCATAAGAGGGAGCACTTTCTAGTTATAGCCAAGCAAGGCTTACCTCTTGCATATGCATCGACAATTACTTACGCTAAGAGCAAACAATCGTTTAATTCTCCTAGCCGCAATCTAGGGAATGCACTTGCCTTTTACCGACGAAGAATGGAGTGGCATACGGCTGAAGCCACTCCCGACAGAACCTTCTCTGCAATTAGACAATAATCATCCAACTCAACTTTATGCACATTCGAAACACGCGACAAAAGAAAACAACTCTTTTGCATATTTGACTTCTAGGGTTAAAGAAAGCTGAATTTAGAACTTATAACAAAATGACTTGAGACAACAAACCATCTAAACCAAATCACTAGAATTAGTGCCATTAAATCTCAGGAAAATGCAACATGAAACATATGCATTGAATATAAATCAACATTCTAGTACTCTATTCCTTGTAAGCAAAGATCTAATAATCAATAAAACATGAGCAAGCAACACATGATCATGCAAACTTTTACAAAGTTATAAGCAGGGCAGATTTAAGCCAAGGCAATGCCATTAGCTTCATGCTTCTCAATCATGCTTGACTGTCAAACTCTTGAATAAGAACACATACAGGTACTGCACATACTGCTAGTTTTATTATTATTGGTCAGAACATGCATCATCCACATTTTTCTAAGGACATTTAAAACCAATGCATTTGGATAGTTCTTACACTATCGTTGAGAGCATACTGCCAACTTCGAATTGGGTGTATACAAATGAAGAGCAGGCTAATTTACATGATAATATTCAAAGGTTGATTCCAGAACATCTATATATCCATATGCCTCATAATCTCGATTACCGAACAACTTGGACCTTATACCATGTAAGCACAAAAGAATGTAGAACACAAGCATCTCTTGCACAAAAGGAAGCAACCATACTAATATGAATATGCTTATGAAGCAATAAGTTTAGCTCATATGGTGACTCACAGATCATTACTCAAAACACAGTGTAATACCATACAATAAGTCTTCTAAACATTTCAACAAACATCTGTCATGCACCTAGAAACCCAACATCTCAATGCATTCTAGGCTTGAGATCTCACCCAAGAAGACAAGAGAGAGAGCATTGATGTTGTTGGTCTTCTGTCTGCCAGAACTCTTTGTTGCTCAGTCTTGCTGCTCCAGTCTTCTTGCTCCAGTGCTTTTGCTGCGCTGCTCCCTCGGAGGGGCCGAGAGAGGAGGCCAAGGCGGTGGCAGGAGAAGCAGTGGCGAGGCGGCAGGAGTCTCAGGCAGCAACAGGGAGGAAGAGCATGGGTGACGCCTTGGGGAAACGCAGGCGGCCAGGAGGCGAGGCAGCAAGGGGCGACGCCATTGACTGGGAGGAATCAGGCAGGAGGCAAGCTCGCCAGGAGAAGGAGGATCGGCAGGTCTGGGAAAAATCTCAAGCAAGAAAAATAATGTACCACATAATAAAAAAAAGAGATGTGGCTAGGAGAGGAGGGAAATTCTGAAAATACCCTCCTAAAACCAAAAAATCAACTTTTACCACTAGCTGAACCAAATAAATTTCAACTCTTGGCGGAAGCGACAAGCCTGACAAGAAAATGAAGACAATTTCGCAAAAACCGGAAAACGATTTTTGCGGTATTACAGTAATTACGCATATGTGCTACTGTAGCTCAAAAAAAGTGTTACTGAGTCCTATTGCAACATATTTGTTTAGTGTTACTATAGCCTACGTTGCTATAGAAGGGTCTATTGTAATATGTAACAAGTGTTCTTGTATATAAAAAAGATGTTGCAACCATGCTACAAACATGCATCAAATGTGTTGCTATAGATCTATAACACCTTTTTTAGCAAGAGCAACATAGTAGCTCGTGTTGCCATAGACCCTAGTAACACCATATTTTTGCTAAAGCAACATAGTAGCATGTGTTTCCATAGACCCTAGTAACACATTTTTAGATACAATAATTGAACTTAGTAACACACTTTTTGAATGACAACAACACAATGTTGAGCTCCTAAAATAAATTTAAATATCTTTATTATTTTCTTATTTTTGTGATGTACAAATTAAAATTGATTAATAGAATATCTTTTGATAAGCATATATATATATATAACACATCTGTACATCAATACAAAACACAAATGACCATAAATGCAACAATCATATATAACATATTGCATTGCATCAAACAAATAAAATATCAAGTACATCTTAAAATTTTTTTAAAATTTTAAATTTTTTTTTGGGGGGGGGAAAACCCCCCCCCGGGGTTTTTTAAAGCCAAAAAAAAAAAATTTTAAATTTCCCCCTTTTTCCCCTTTTGGGGGGGTTTTTTCCCCCAAAGGTTTTTTTTAAGGGGGGGGGGTAAATTTCCCCCCGGGGGGGTTTTCCCCGGGGGGCCCCCTTTGGGGTTTTGGGGCCCCCCCCCAAAAAAACCCCCGGGGTTTTAAAAGGGAAAAACCCCAAAAAATTTTTCCCCAAAAAGGGGGGGGAAAGGGGGGCCCAAAAAGGGGAAAAAACCCCTTTTAAACCAAAGGGGTTTTTAAAATTTTTAAAATTTCCCCAAAAAACCCCAATAAAAATTTTTTTTCCCCAAACCCCCCAAAAAAACCCCAAAAATTTTTTTTAAATTTTTTTTTAAAAAAGGGGAAGGGAAAAGGAAATTTTTTCCCCCGGGGAACCCCCCCCAAGGTTTTTTTAAAAAAAAACCCTTTTGGGGCAAAAAAAGGGGGGGGGGTTTTTTTAAAAAAATTTTTTTTTTTTAAAAAAATTTTTAAAACCCTTGGGAAAAAAACCCCTTTTATTTTTTTTGGGTTTACTTTACCCCCCCTTTTTTTTTTTTTTTTTAAAAAAAATTTTAAAAGGGGAAAATTTAATGGTTTTTTTTTTTTTTTTACCCCCTTTTTTTTAAAATTTTGGGGCCCCCCCAATCCCCTTTTCCCCCCCCCCAAAAATTCCCTTTTTAGGGTTTTTTTGGGAATAATTCAACCTAAACCCCCGGGGGGGTTTTTTTAAAACCTTTTGGGGGGGGGAAAAAAAAAAAGGGGGGGGGGAAATTTGGGGGGGGAAAAAAAACCAAAACCGGCCCTTCAAAAAAAAAAACCCAAACCCCAAAATTTTTCCCAAAAAGGGGGGGGGGAAAACCCGGGTTCCCAAATTTTTCTTTTTTTTTTTTTCTTTTTTTTTAAAAAAAAAAAAAATTTTTCCCTTTAAAAACCAAAAAGGGGGGGTGGGGGGGGTTTTAAAGGAACCCAAAAAAAACCCCCAATCCGGTTTGGGGGGGGGGAAAAAAAAAAATTTTTCCCCCTTTTGGTTTTCCCCCGGGGGGCCCCTTTTTTTTTTTTTTGGGGGGGTTTGGTTTATTTTCCCCCCCCCCCCTTTCCCCCCCCCCCTTTTGGAAAAACCCCCAAAAAATTTGGCCCTAAGGAAATTTAAAAAAAAAAGGGGGGGGGGAAAAAAAAGGGGGGGTTTTCCCCCCGGGGGGGATGGGGGAAAAAATTTAAAAACCAAAGCCCCAAAAAAAAAACCCCCCTTTTTTTTCCCTTTTGGGGGGCCGGTTTTTTGGGGGGGTTTTTTCCCTTTTTTTTTTTTTTAAAAAAAATTTTTTGGGGCGGGGGAAAAAAATTTTTTAAAAAAAAAAAAAATTTTTGGGGGGAAATTTTTTTCCAAAAAACCAAAAAAAGGAAAAAAAACCCCCAAAAGGTTTAAATTTTGGGGAAAAAACCCTTTTTCAAAAATTTATTTGGGGAAAAGGGTTTAAAAATTTAAAGAAATTTAAATTTTTTTTAAAGGCCCCCTTTAAAACCTTTTTTTCCCGGGCCCCCCTTTTGGGCCCCCAAAAAAAGGAAAAAAGGGGCCCTTTTTTTTCCCCCCCCCTCCCTTTTTTTGGGGGGCCCAAATTTCCCCTTTTTTTTTTTCCTTTTTAAAAAAGGGGTTTTAAAACCCAAAAGGTTTAAAAAAAAATTTTTTTTCCCTTTGGTTTATTTTTCCCAAAAATTGAAAAAACCAAAAGGAAAATTTTTGGGGAAAAAAAGGGGAAAAATTCCCCCTTTTGGGTTTTCCCCCTTTTTTTTAACCCCAATTTTAAATTTTAAAAGGTTTTTTTCCCTTTTAAAAAAATTTTGAACCCTTTAAAAAGGGGTTTTTTGGGGTTTTTCTTAATTCCGGGGGAAAAAAAAATTTTAAAAAAATTTAAAAAAAAAAAATTTTTTTTTAAAAAAAAAAAGGGGGAAAAAAAATTTTTTAAAAAAAGGGGAAAAAATAAATTGGGGGTTTTTTTAAAAAAAAGGGGCCCAAAGGGAAAACCCAAATTTAAAAAAAAAATTTTTCCCCCAAAAATTCCCAAAATTTGGGGGGGGTTTTTGGTTTCCCTTTTGGAAAAAGGGAAAAAACCCAAAGGGCCAAAAGGGGTTTTCCCTTTGGGAATTGGGGTTTCCTAAAATTTTTTTTTTTCCCCAAAGGTTTTTAAATTTCCTTTTGGGGGGGAAAAAATTTTCCCAAGGAAACCCCTTTTTTTTCCCCCAACCCTTTTTTTTTTCCCCCCCCCCCCAAAAAAAAATTTTTTTTTTTTCCCCGGGGGAAAGGCCCCCAAAAAATTTGGAAAAAAAAAAAAAAAAAAAAAAAAATTCAAAAAGCCCCAAAAAAAAAAGGGGGAAAAAAGGGGGGAAAAAAAAAAAAAACCCCAAAAAAAACCCCAAAGGGGGAAAAAGGGGTTTTAAAATTATTTAAACCCCCAAAACCCGGGGGGGGGCCTTGGGGGGGGCCCCCCCCAGTGGGGAAAAGGGGGGGGCCCCCAAAGGAAAACCGGGAAAACCCTTTTGGGGGGTTTTTTTTTTTGGGGGGGCCCCTTTCCCCGGGGTTTTGGGGGAAGGTTTTTTTTTTTTAAAAAAAAAAAAAAAGGTTTGGAAAATTCCAAACCCCTTTTAAAATTCCCTTTTTCCCCGGGGGTTTTTTCCCCCGGTTTCCGGGGGCCCCCCCCCCCTTTTTCGGGGGAAAAATTCCCGGGGGGCCCCCCCGGAAAGGGGGGGGGGGGTTTTAAAAACAAAAACCCCCCCCCCTTCTTTGAAGGTGGTGTTGGGATCGGACCTTGAGTGCCCACATTGCCATCCATGGAGAGATGGGTGGCCTCTGCAAGCGACAAGCAAAGTACTTCACTGTATACAAAAATAATTACAATTAAGATATCTTTGGGATATATTCCATTGAAAAGCATTTCACGAAGTTATTTAATCACAAAGTTTGTAGAGCTGAATACGAGGTTTGGTTCGATTATAGGAGAAGAGGAATCAAAAGAAAAGAAAAGAAAATTGTGTAACCGAAAGGATAGGCCACCCCTAGTCTCCCAACTTTTGAAAGCCCAAAAGGTGCAATTGTTCATGTATCTTGGTTTCCACAAGAATCTATTGGTACCTAAACAAGGAAAGAAATCCAATACCTTGCACCAAAGGATGAAACAATTCGATGCGAATAATATAATCGGGAAACAAAACTTTACATGTTTCTAATGTAGATGTGTCTTCTTTGTTGAATTTGTAAGACATAAAGTTTCGCTTTTCTGAGTGATCAAAAACTCCAAATTCAGTTCAGACTAGTTTATTTCTCTTGGTGTGATGACTAACACCAATAGGACCATAATTACCTGTAAAGTAAAGTAGTTTAGGCAACTTGCAAACAATTTGTTTATGTAAAGTTCACCACTATTTGAGCTATCACATAGTTTACTAATTTTTATTCGCCATCCATAATGATTGTCATGACAAGTCCAGAGGCTGCATTTTTTCCAAAGATGACGGTTGATATTTGAGAGCGAAGGAAACAGTTACTCGCTTAGAGCAATTGACCAAAAAGAGGAACACCTAGGAATCAACGCTTCAAAGGTAAGGCTCACTTGCCGACCAACATTGCGAGTTTACTCTATAAAATGACATTTCGAGACACCAATCCTTAGAGGTAAACTTAGTATATTTTCTAAAAGAAATTTAACAAAAATAAGGATCCGTGATCCGTCATCAAATTAAAATTGTTCATATGCATATGACACCGACAAAGAACGCACTCAACACCTTATGACCCATCTACTCAGATAGATAAATTATTGTATATTCCTTAATAAATGACAAATCAAGGTCAAATTTTAAAGCAAACCTACTAGAAAAGTGACATAGGATCACAAGGCTAAAACCAAAGCTCAACAACAATGATTGGGTCCATTGGAAAAAGATAGCAACAAAGGCACGCTGCCAAATTCAGAGTTCAGACTCATGCCACTATCTTGGTTCTTTACCATTGTGGCTAGGTAGATATACACTATCTGTCATGTCCCTTGGCCGTCGATTTAGGAATCGCCGTGGGGACAAATTGAACGCCTTCACTGTTGGATTAAAAGTTGGTAGGCCAATCCTTTGCTGTTATTACTTATAAATTTAAAGAAGTGCTAGCTCTAATTAAGAAAAGGCTAGCACATTAATATGTACTCCTACTTACTACTTTAAACTTTTCCTTTAAGGATTTGATTAAATGAAAGTTACATGCATCGATCCATGGCGCCATGGCATGAGCTCCATTCTGCAATTCATGACAACTAGGACTGCCTCTTAAAGGATGGCACGGCATGGCAATCTTGCTCTGCCGGCTGGCCGGCGATAATAAAATGGATCCAACCATGAGACCAGGGTGCCCTAATTGATGGCGTAGTATTGGTAGTTGGTCCTGCAGAAATTATGGAATTTGAGAATGTTCGATCGGCTTGAATTCATGTGCGCGAGATTAAAAGCAGCTGCTCCAGGTAGGTCGCCTGTTAATCTCCTAAACCCAAAAAAAATCCCCATTTCCATGTGTACTCTCCAAGAACCCTAGATCCCCAAATCCTCAAAATAATCGATAAGATCTGAGTGAGAAGGGAATTAAACCGTACATACTTATCTCACGGCGGCAAAGAAGCGCCCATCCGGCGATCGACGGTGCGCGGCGAGACACCTCGACTCTGTAGTGGAATGCGGCAGGAGGCGTCGACTCTGGCGATCGACGATGTGCGGCGGCGAGACACCTCATTTGCGTTGCTAACATGCCACAGAATTTCACCGTTGGAATTCATTCTGTGGTGCATAGGAAAAATAATGAAAGTCAGCATATTCTATTTTGCTTTCATTGTGCGGCACTAGCTGGCAATTCAAGCGTGCATTTACTATCGAAATAAGCTAAAAATTTCATGGAGAACTTCTAGTTACACTGTTAACGTGCCACATAAATTCACCGCTCGAATTCATTATGTGGCACATTGGAAAAATAATGAAAGTCAGCATATACTGATTCGTTTTCAACGTGCGGCACTATCTGGCAATTCAAGCTAGCATTTGCTATCTAATTTAGCTAAAAATTTCACAGAGGACTCTCATTTGTACTACTAACATGCCACAGAATTTCGCCGCTGGAATTCAGTTTGTGGCGCATAGGATAAATAGAGGAAGTTAGCACAATATCTTTTGCTTTCGTCGTGCGGCATTATCTGGATATTCTAGCTTGTATTTGCCGTCGAATTAAGCTAACAATTTCACAAAGAACTTTCATTTGCATTGGTAACATGCAACAGAATTTCGCCACATGAATTCAGTCCGTGGTGCATAGGAAAAATAATGGAAGTCAGCATATTCTCTTTCGCTTTCATCGTGCGGCACTATCTTACACATGGACCTTAGTTCTTTCTATAAAGGGTTATTTAGTCTTTGGTAAAGGCCCAAAGCCTATAAATACCCATGTAACCTCATTTGGAACTTAATTAAACTCTCTTAAGCAATTAAAAATCACATTAACCGACTAAATATTCATGATCGAGACTAACTGTATTCGAAACATTCTGTATTTGTTCGTATTCGTGACCGAGAAAGTCCCTATTTGTATTCGAATCCGCAATGTTCAAGAAGGCGCTAGGCGCTAGTCGGGCGGTCAGATAGGGCCTAGCGCCTAGACAGATTAATCGGGGATTAATCGGATCTAGGCGGTCAGTCCTAGGCGGCCGGATAAAATATATTATAGTAGATATGTAGGATGTAAAGAACCAAATAACTAAGCAGTTAAGCACACAATTAGATAAATAACATGATTGCTTGGGATATAGAGAGGCGGTGGAGGAGCGGAGCAAGGGAGGGAGAGGCGGCGAAGGGGGCGAAGCAGGGGAGGGACAAGGGGTTACTTATGCGGCGACCAGCGGCGACGGCCAGACGACGACGAACTGGCGGCGGCTAGGGTTCTGCCCTCTCACCCCGAGTCCATCATGAAATCGGCGCCTACAGGTTCGCTGCCTCACCCCGAGTCCATCATGAAATCGCCGAGACCCGCCACGATCGCTTAGGCGGGTTTACTGCCTAACGGCCCATCGAGGACTACTAAATCGCAGTGGCCAGTGACCGCGTAGCACCTAGACGCCGCCTAGGCCCAATTTCTTGAACATTGCGAATCCGACACTGTCCATATCTAACTCCACGCATAAGAGAGTTAATAATTTGCATAACCACAGTCTGTTTTTATATAAAAAAGGTTCTATCGAGTAGTTTTTTTTCAAAATATGCTACATTAATAAGAGAGTAAATAATTTGCGTAACCACGGATCGAATTTATGAAAATTCGAATCTATCCGTAATTTTATTTGGATTCAAATATATCCGTAATTTTATTAAGATATATCTGGTTAATATCCATCCGTATTCGCTCCGTATGCACCCCTACTCGTACATGTACAACTGTACCATCCCATCAAGAGATACTTCGGTTCATTAGATTTCAGTACACATGCAAATAAAAATGTACTAAATTTTAGGTGCGTTAGATTTCAGTACACATGCAAATAAAAATGTACTAAAATAAAAATGTACCGTCCAAAATAGTTGCCGCCTTAGTAAAACTTTTCCCTCCAATTATAACTACATTTTTGGTTACAGGTCCATATATCTTCGGCTGGCCTCTGTCCATCTATCTGTGCACATATGCAAATTGCTTGTACCCTAGGTTTCCTTCCTCCCCAACTCCCCGCCACCACCTCAACTGCAAGTGCCACGATCTCTGGCAGATTCTCATGACGCACCGTGCTTCCTCTCCAGATCGTTCTGTGACTCAATTTGCAGGTTGGTCTTCTCCCCTGAGACGATACTCTTAAAGGTGGCCGCATCTTCTGGGTACTTCTTCTCATACTCGGCAAACTTAGCATTCCAATCGGCCTCAAGCACAAGACCTTGGGGAACATGGCGGCCCGATGGTGCAATAGTCCATGCAAATAAATAAAAAGGTAAGTGTTATGAAATTTCATCACCTCATACAGAGGACCAATACAAATGATAAACAAACCTCTTAACATCCTCGGGCACAAAGAATGGCTCATAAGGCCATGAAAGGTTCTGCCTGGTTGCTTCGACCTCTTTGGAGCCTAAAAGTAGTACATATTAGCTGAATACGTTAAACTCTACAACAACAACAAAAATGCCCAGAAAACAAAAGAAACTAACCTTGATTAATGTGGGCTTGTCACCAACGCCTTTGCTTCCTTAATGGTCTGCACGGATCTCATCATACCCAGAGTTGCCATTCTTAACCCAGATTGTGTGCCACCCAAGAGCCTCAAAGCGGCGCTCACATCCTCTCGTGAATGCAATCTCGGTCTCCATCAATGGAGATGTGGTTGTCATCATAGAAAGCAATCACTTGCCAAGACCCCAATGCCCCGCTAATGAGCAAGCTTCATTGGAGATACCTCCATTTGGCACCCATCTCCCAAAATACAATACTTGCATGTAATTCACATATCATGTTACCAAAGTTGCAATCGCTCAACTAAAGTGAAACACGAGCATTCACAACAAAATTATTACGTGTAGTGGTCGACGATCTCACCGTCGGGCTTGTTGAAACGGGCAGCCAGTGCTTCTCGGCAAGGGCCAATCCAAGCTGCATTCGCGATACCTTGACCAAGTGGTCCGCAGAACAACCAAACAAGAAGCCAGAACTTTAATTTGCGTACTACTATTATAGCATTGTGCAATTGCTTCAAGTCCTCTTCTGCGTGACATCTTGGTCATAGTCACAACAAGTTCAATGGCATAAGAGCTGATATAAATTAGCCATATTAAACACCTAGCGACTTACTCTAACACCTAGCAGCTTACTCAATTTTGCTAAACATCCACTTTGTTCAATTTTGCATTTGCCAACTTTAACATCACTTTCAAACCATTTTACGTTGAATCAAGATGTAATATTTGATGCTTCAGATGCTAACTATGGCCAAGAACATCCTATTAGGTCATCTTGCAACTAGAAAATATTATAAAATGATCTCATCAAGATTATTTGTCAATTGTTTCTTGTTAGTAAGTAGTTGATGTTTTTTCCTCTTGCATAAAGTTTTATGACACATCGGTTTGATGGAATCACACACTTACAATTTTCATTACTATTTAAAATGTTTGGTATTTCAATACAAGCAATATCTTTATTTGTTATTCTAAGACAGATAATCGATGGATTTGAAAGCTATTAAACAGATCTCGCTTTCTCCTAAACGAAGGGATGACCACGAGGATGGGATAAAGGGTTTCTTGAATTTGCATACAAGGAAAAAGTCCTAAAGCCAAGATCGATGCCCATATACGCAAATGTGTCAATAAGTGGTTATTGCCACGGGATGAAGTATATGATCATTTAGTGTGTGATGGAATGCTACTTGGATATACTATTTGGGGTTGTCATGGTGAAATCATGCATATATCTCCACAAACAAAGAGTCACAGTCACAATCTCGGATAATAAACACTAATATGTGCTAGCTAGTACATGATGCTATTGGCAACCTAGACAATGGACCTCCAATGAATGAACCCGATGTGCAATTCTTCCAAGGTTGGACCAGATTCTGAAACCCAAGCTTTTTATGATTTAGTTAGGGATGCTGATGAACCTTTATGGGTAGGGTGTGAGCTATCCAAACTTTCATTTCTTGTACTTTTGTTTCACATCAAATCCATTAACAAGTGGAGTAATAAATCTTTAAATGATTTGCTAGCAATTTTGCAACAAGCAATTCCAAATGGTAAGAACATACCAAGTACATTTGCAGAGGCTAGGAAGATAATTGGAAAGCTTGGGCTTAATTATGAGAAAATTCATGTTTGTCCAAATAATTGTCAGCTTTATCGGAAAGACAAGGCACATGATGACTTCTGTTCAAAATGTGGAACTTCAAGGTGGAAAAACAAACAAGATAAAACAACTTTAACCAAGAAGGAAAGAAAGAAGGAAACACCAATGAAGGTGTTACGGTATTTTCCAATTAAACCAAGGCTTAAGAGGTTCTTTATGCACAAAGAATTAGCTACAACATCAAGATGGCATGATGAGGGACGACAAAGGATGGGGCATTGCGTCATCCAAATTTCATTCAGAGGCATGGAAGGCCATTGATTCAAGGTATCCGGACTTTGCATCGATTCTCGGAACATTAGATTCGGACTTGCTAGTGATGGGTTCAATCCATTTGGAATGATGAGTTCGACTTATAGTTGTTGGCCTGTCGTCTTAGTTCCCTACAATCTTCCTCCGTGGTTATGCATGAAAGCTTCTTCTCTCATGCTAACTCTAATAATTCCTGGTCCATCTTACCCGGGAAAGTATTTCCATGTATTTATGGAGCCTGTTTATGAAGAACTAATTGAGTTATTTGAGGTTGGAACACCTACATATGATGCATCTCGAGATGAGATGTTTCAACTTCGATCTTCGTTGTATTGTCTCTGTGAGTGACTACCCTAGGATTGGGATCTTTGCAGGATATAGCGTAAATGGTGAGTATGCTTGTGTGAAATGTCAGGAAGAAACATGCTCTAAACGGTTGACACATGGACACA
Organism: Guadua angustifolia; assembly: GCA_036346375.1. NCBI lineage: Eukaryota > Viridiplantae > Streptophyta > Magnoliopsida > Poales > Poaceae > Guadua > Guadua angustifolia. The sequence goes on from CM070515.1 coordinate 41,613,221, forward strand.
AGTATTGTTTCATGGGACATCGTCGATTTCTACCTCCAAATCATGAGTTTCGATATGATGATAATTCTTTTGATGGAACTCAAGAACATAGATCGAGCCTATTGCTTGTTATGAGAATTCAATTCTACAAAAGATAAAAGCAATTGATAATTTTGAAAAGTCAAAAACCTGGAATTGTGTTAGTGGCCTCTTTTCTTTGCCTTATTGGGACTTCAATTTACTCCGTTACAATCTTGATGTTATGCATATTGAGAAAAATGTTTGTGATAATATATATGGGACACTATTAGGATTAGAGGGCAAGTCAAAGGACAATTTACAAGCACGACAAGACCTGCAAGAAATGAATATCAGATCAGAGTTGCATCCGCAGAAAAGAGCAAATAATAAGTATTACTTGCCTCCTGCTTCCTATAACATGTCTAAAAGAGAGAAGCAACAATTCTGTAAAGTTTTTCATGATATCAAGGTTCCAGATGGCTATTCTGGAAACATTTTGAGATGTGTAAATGTTGCTCAAGGGAGAATTTCAGGCCTTAAAAGTCATGACTGCCATATTCTAATGCAACAACTTTTACCTGTTGCTTTGCAAGGTGTACTTCTAGATAATGTTACATCTGTCTTATTTGATCTATGTGGATATTTTAGAGAATTAAGTGCAAAAGTCCTCTACGTAGATGAGCTTGAGAAGTTGGAGCAGTGAATTAGAATCACATTATGTCATATGGAGATGATATTTCCACCTGGATTTTTTACTGTTATGGTGCATTTGGTTATTCATTTAGCAACCGAGGCAAAAATACGTGGTCCTGTGTCTTACCGGTCAATGTACTTTGTGGAAAGGTATGTTTATCTTAAAAAGATAGAGTTGCATTTTCCCATCTATTGCACTTGTAGACTGTTTAACAATTTTTTTCCTTTTGATTTTTTAGGTACCTGTGTGTGTTGAAGTCATATGTGCGTAATAAAGCTCATCCTGAGGGATCTATCGCTGAAGCATACTTGGCAGATGAGTGCATGACATTTTGTTCAAGATATCTTGAAGGTTTTGAGACCAAGCATAATCGGCCTTCAAGGAATGATGATGATAACGATGAGTCGCTTGGATATCCCGATGTTGAACAAGTACAAACTCTTTTTCCTCATATTGGAAAACCACTTGGCAAGCCCAAGAATTATGTTATAAGGGTTTGGCTAAAGTACAAGCACATAGATATGTCTTTGTTTAATTGTTCAGATGTTAATGTGTACCTAAGGTAATATCTCAAGCTCGAGACAATTTTAGTTATCCTTTATTGACATGACAATTTATTATAAATTACTTTGCAGAGTGCATCTTGATGAGATCACTAGAACATATCCCCGACGCCATGTCAACCCAAAAATCATTGAGCGTAAGCAAAACGAGAAGTTCCATGAATGGTTTAGAGCTCATGTAAGTTCCATATTTTGCATCCTTCACATGTACTACTCAAGTGACCAACTAAATTAATTCTAACTATACTGAGATAATGCATTTGGAGAGGGAAAATGGCATCCAAAGTGTTAAAGAAGATATTAGATGGCTAGCTCGTGGACCGCTTGAAGCAAAGAAAAGATATCGTGCTTTCAACACCCGAGGCTTTCGTTTTAGGCCTAAACGCTTGGATAGAGTGACACAAAACAAAGGAGTAGTGCTAAAAGCAAAAACATCTAGTTATGCTAGAGCAACCGATGCAAGTCCGGTTTTAGGTGATGTGACTTACTATGGGAGAGTGATCGATATTATTGAGCTGAACTACTCGAAAATTTTCAGTTTGTCTTTTTAAATGTGAATGGATTGATGTTATTTCGGAAAAGGAATTAAAAGCAGCACAAATATGGCTACACACTTGTCAACTTCTCTCATTTGATACACTCAGATCAAAAATTGAGCATGAGCCATTTATTTTTCCTAACCATGTCGACCAAGTGTTTTATGTGGAAGATCCAACTAACCTGTGGTGGTCTATTGTAATGAAGATGAAACCTAGGGATATATATGACACGCAGGCGATGAGGAATGGACAAACGACATAGAAATCGAGCCATTCCATGTTTCACACCTTGGGGAGATGTTCACCAATGCAAAGAATAATAAACACTGGTCGTAATGGATGTTGAGGGAACAACAAGGATGCTGATAATAATGCTTTCAACAATGAAGCTTAGTGGAGGGAAATACTTCCATGACTAATTTGGTTACTTCAAGGTATGTGCATTTTTCACTGCAAAAATACAAGAAAATTTCATTTATGCCATCTCAAACCATATTCTTGAATTATTTTTGGTTAATAACATTGCACCTGTAGTGTTCAATTTGATCTTATACCTTCTCCTGGATGATTTTATCAACTATATAAAACAATCTTATTCTTTACCTTTAACTCTCTTTTTTCAGATATGGAATATAATTAAGCTGTAAGGAGGATAATGACTAGCTTGAGATACTTCAAAAACAAGGAGATAAAACATTTGGAAATTGCAACTTGTTTGAGAAAATGCTATCGAAGCAATACCTATTGATATGTAGCACTTGTGCAAGTGTTTACGGTCTTTTGTGTGCTCTATCGCTGAAAAATATTAGTTTAAATTCCTATAAATGGCTAATATGTGTTCCAATTTTGGTAATCGGAAGAAAACAACCTCAACTTGTAGCCAAGATTGCGTAACACTTGCAATAAGGATATGTATGAGGATACCCTTGGTTAAGTTTATTATAAAAATATGTACTAATGATATGATGCTTCGATATTTGAAATAGCTCTACATAGTTGTTTTCCATGTTACTACCGCTAAAGTTTTATCGCCTGGGTGATCTCTTACGAGCAGTAATAGTAACACTCTTCGAAACTAAACTACTAAAGTGCTTCAGAGATAATCTTGTAAAACCGTAACAACTAAAGTCAATTTCACCTTTTCTTGAAAAGCGAAGACCAATTTCACAAAAAAGGCATTGAAAAAGATCCTCGCTTATCCAATCACCGCTAATCAAACTTCATCAACCATACAACAAAATCGAGATAGGACGCTAGGGGGGTGAGAACACATCAGAGTGAGTTGGTTGTGCGGTCCGCCACTGAAATCAATTCCGCCCCATTTGCAAAAATGATTGGTCAAAGAATCAGCATGTGATTGGTCTATATAATGGACCAAAGCACGACAACTTCAACCAAATGGCACAAAAAAAAGCCCGTATACCACATTTAGCTTCACCCCAATTTGAAAAGGAAAATATCCACCAGTGTTATTAGTTACTACTAGCTTCTGGTACCTTTTCATTTTCCCAATGATGTTTGGCGAGAATTCGAGAAACATTTACGATGGTTCGTCGATAGAAATATAGCTCCGACTATATTCGAGCAAAGTTTGAGTAAGTAGTGTAGGTTTTTTAGACTTTTAGGCGAGAACTCGACAAGTTCAGTTCAGATTGAACCTAATTTACCTACCCTTGACAAATATATGACAAGACTTACAATATGGAAATTCCTGCTAAGAATATGCTCCCTTTTCATGAAGAAAATAGTTAAGCAAAGTAAGAATCTGTACCATTTTTGTTACTACAACATCGATGATGCGAATTTATTCTTCTTTTTGAGAGAGCAGACATAAATTATTTGATCACCAATTCCACTACAGAAGACAAGTTTGGCTGCTGAACATGACTTTTCTATATCTTTGTCGTGATGATCTATCGATAATCAGATATCACACCTGCAGGAGAAGAAAACATTAAGCAGATAAAATCATACATCGACTAACTCATATATATATAAAATAGTAACAAAAGAGGAAGTGAGACCTTGGTGTAGTAATCCTTCCACACACGGCGAGCAACTGATGTCCTCCTAAATCAAATGCCTTGAACTTGATCTTCCCAATACTCACTCTTCACAAGTCGGATCTCGCCTAGGCCGATGTGAACCAATCTCTGCGGAAGGAACACAAATCCATGCACAAGCTTATTCAAGCAAATGAAGCAAAAACACTAAGCAATAGATATTGAACATATTCATCTATCAAAGGGCGTGAATCGCACAAGAGATTACTCCTAAAACTACACAGATGCAATCCATCCGATCCAAAATTCATCACAATTCCTCCATGCCTCGTAAAATTACGAATTTCACCGCTAGAAAACACCTAGCCACGCCCAAATCAAAAACGAAAGGCACCTCAAACCGGCTAGAACTACACAATTCCCACAAAATTCCTGCAAATCACCCCAAACAATCCAATCCAGAGCGCCTAATCGACCAACCCGAGAGAGCGAGAACTAAGGACTAGTAATTTTTATCAGACATTTCATTCTCTGACCAAGTTAGCTTCATGTATCTCAAACCTTGGCGCTGGGTCCCGGGAGGGAAGCGCCGACCAGTCATTGGGGAGCGCCGCCGATCCCGACGCCTCGCTCGGCGTCACCGGCCCGACTCGAGGAAACCAAAGCAAGAACCATCATCTAATTCGGGGACGGCAGGGCTCGGGCTTGACCGTGGCGGCGAGCCATCGAGGAGCCACCGAGGAGAAGGCGAGTCGTCGGGTGCAACGGAGCGAACCGCTCCTTTGGTTGGCCACCGTGCTCCGGCCGGTGCTCAAGAAGACGCCGCCGCTTCTTCCTCGGCAGTGTGGCGTTACCACCGCCCGCCACGCTGCTCCTCCAGAGGTGCTACCAGAGGGTGTCCATCACGTGGCTGCCGGGGCTGGGGGACGGCCGGATGGGAGTGTCGGCCGGGAGAACGTGGCCGCCGAGGCTGGGGACGGCCGGACGGGACCGTCGATCGGGAGGAGATTTGAAGAGTGAAGAGTGAACTAGATCTGGCAGCTTCATCGGTTTCGGTCTTGGGGACTCGATCGGGGACTCGGGGTTGGGGAAGGGAAACGATGGAGAGGCCGCTCGGGCATAGCTGACTGAGACTGACCGACTTGTAAAAACCGGATTTATCCGAATACCCGAATACTCGATATCCGATTCTCAACCCATATTTTTTGGATATTATACGCTCCAAATCCGATCCGATATCTATTTTTAATTATCTGGATCCGGATCCGACCCGATATCCAATTTACTTCCCGAATCCGGATCAGACCGGATCCAGCTCCGGATCGGGCGGGAAATATCCGTCACGTTTTTAGCCCTAGGGAGGAGACGCAGGGATCGAGGAGACGTACGCAAGCTGATTAATTGATCGGTACCGATCGAGGCCAACTGGCCAAGACAGATTCGGACGTATATCCGAATGGATAGTTTAAAATATATGACAAATTCATATGTCATTCTATTCGAGACAAATATATGTTTTTTTAAGATGTGATGCATAGCATAGTGTCAAATAAATTTGGTTACGAATAGAGAGAGATTGTTGGTTTATATATATATATTTTTAATTTATTGCAATTAAGTCATGTGTTACAATCTGTCTCTATATGTGTTACTACAAGATATTATTCACACTTTACAAGCATGTGTTACAATATTTCTCAGAATATATATTATGTGTTGTCATTGTAGTTCCTGTAACATTTTTCACATCTCGATAAGTATGTGTTATAACATGCCTTTGTAACACAAATTATATGTTACTGCAATATCTCCTTGTAACACATTGTTCAATGTGTTACAGAAATATGTTACAGAAGATATGTTTTGTAGTAGTGTGGGCCAAATCGAGCTGCCGGTCACATTTGGAACGCCAGACAACTTCTGCACCGAAAAGATCCTCTTTGATGTAGCGGATTTTGAGATGGTCTATAATGTCATTCTAAGCCACCCAATGCTAGCCAAATTCATGACTGTGATGCACTATGCATATCAGACTGTCAAGATGCAAGCACCAAAGGGAGTCCTCACGATTAAGGGCGACCAGCGCGCTGTGGTCAGGTGCAACAAGAAAAGTCTGGAGATGGCCGAGCTCCTCTATAGCAAATGGTGTGATATTGGACAACTCATGGAACATCGAGCAGTTAAGGAAATTCCACACATAAAAGAAAATGTCGCATGCACAATCAAACAGAAAACTCCAGATAAGTAAAAGTTCATTTTATTTACATTGCTAACAAAAGTTTTCTATTACATTCATAGACAGGCTACCCTAGGCACTCTACAGCTAGTTGCCTTCAAAGGCATCCCACCTCTTCTTTTGCTCACTCCGGGGCTGGTAGCTGATAGTCCTAGAATGGGTCGGAGCCCTCGGTGAGGGCCAGAAGAGGCGGCAAGGGCATGCCGACCAGTTGATGGCAAGGGATCCACCTCCTATGCCACCAAATGCCCCCAGCCATCGCGATGGCTTGGAGGGCGAACAAGTGCCGGGACAGTATAGCTGTCTTTAGCTTCACTTTCACCTACGGCCTTGCCTTTTTCTCCTCTGGTTTTGGAGGAGGCAACAACCTTCACAAGAGGAACAGAGGTTGCATGGTCTTGTGGGGGGGTGACGTGCAGCCTGCTCATCACCTCCTCCTCTTCCTCGAGCCAAACCTCTCTCTCGACGGCCCTCCAGTCGATCTCCTCCTCCTCCTCGGGCCAGACCTCCTTCTCGACTACATTCTAGTCGATTTCGTCATCTTTGTCCTTAGAGAGGATAATAACGATGCACCGTGATGGCCCCGAGGTTGGAGGCAGGGGAGGAATCTCAATGGAAACCTCTTGAGGAGGGGCTCCCTCGAGGATCTCCAAGGAAGGAGATGAGGGTGATGAGGAGGTCATGAAGACATTTGAAGAAGCTAAAAGCACTGCAATGCAAAAGGGGGAAAAAGGTGGCGCTAGGTGACCGAGCGTCCCATCTATTTGTAGCTCTAGGAGTGAGTCAGGCCAGGAGTCGCGATCCAACTGGGTCCATGTCGATTCCGGTTTACAAGGTGTTCCTTTGTACTCTTGCATAAATGTGGGAGCTAAAGGAAAGCCAAGTCAAGATGGGCTATGCGAAGACCAAAGGACGCGATGGCTGCAATAGTCCTTAGTTACAATAGCTGAACAAAAATAGCGCTAATACATATCGGTGCGCCCGAGGGCTCATGCACCCAAGTGTATGGTCAAGGCCACTAGACAAGATGCTCATACCCAACTATCTCCTCGATGGCATAATCGAGCAGGAAGTCAGGGGCCACATCTTGCTTTCACCAAACGTTGAACTCCACCAAGTATGCTCGGGGGCTCATGTGCCAAAGCATATGGTCGAGAGTTGTCTTCAAAAGATGATTATGCCCTGTTTCGTTCTGTAGTCACTTATCGAGTAGGAAGTCAAAGATTATGTTGCCCAAATTCTCGTCTCTACTTAGCCCTGTCCTCGGGTTGAGATGCCTATTGAGTAATGGACCATGGGTCGTGACAGATGCGTGACGCTAACACTTTGTTGGCACCTCGATCCAGCTATCGAGTAAAAGTTGAGAGCCGGATCATAGCATTATGTTTGCCATACTCTACTCCCCTACTGATGGTCTCATCGAGTAAGGAGTCGAGAGCTACAAGTAACTCGATGCCTTGTTTAATTCTTTGCCTTTTGTCAGTTCTCTTTTGGTCGATACAATTATCGAGCGGAGTACACTATAGGCGCAAATTCTTCGCTATTAGCTCATATGAATGCGAATCCCTTTGCACGTGTTTACTCGATTTTGTGCTTAGCTGGTCAGTGAGCGAAACCAAAGTGCGGCCATGCCTGAACCTAACGATAAGAAATTCTATCATGTGCGCAAACGAGCATAAGATTGGCATACATCTAATGCTCAACAGCCGGTGGGAGACAAGGTCTCTTGTCAGTTCTACATGCGCTGCTCAGCAAATTCATGTTCGCTACACAGTCTAAGTCATATAGTTGATAAAGGCTTGCAAAGAATCATATAACTCTTAATGTTATCTACATAGCACCAATATTATGCATAGCCTATCCGCGTGAAAACTCGAGGGCTTAAAAATTTGATGATAATTTTCTCTTAAGTCTTGCGTGCAAAATATGGACGTAAAAGGCTAAAGGCCCATAAATTCTAATCAAAATTGCATTTACTCATGTCTCCTTTTGCTTCATCAGTAAGGAATCAAAAGGCAAGAATTGAAGTGACAAGCAAGGCAATTAGTATTTTCATCCAAAGGCCACAAATTTCGGCGTGAGTTTGATTACATCGGCGCAATGAGCCTAGGGGTTATTGCCGGCATCACTATCAAGAAATAGCTCCAATTGGTCACAAACCTCTCGGACTAGCCTTTGAAGAACTCAACAAGGTTGGCAGCCTCGCCCTCGTCCGCAAGTGAAGCCTTTGTCTAAGCATGAGAGGTCCAGGTCTGGATGGTGATTCTTCACTAGGCCCAGTAGAAATGAAGACGCAAGACGAGCTGAGGAGGTCTTGTCGTAGTAGGTTTTGATTGCTGATTGGCTAACACCATGTTCATTCTAGACCTTTTCCCCTCTACCACCTTTAGGTTCATTTCTACCTTGTCCATGTCGGCTTTGGCTTTGTGCCATGCGGTGTCCAAGGAAGCATTCTTAGTCCTTTTCACCTCCACCTCCGCTTCAGCTCTTTTGCCTCTACATCAGCGTCGGCCCTGGCCGCTTTTAGCTCAACCCAAAGTTTCGCTAGCTCGTAGTGTTTCATCTTGATTACTTGCTGGTTGGAAGTTGAGAGCCGCTCGTTCTACTAATCAGCTAGTCAAAGAGCAGTCAAAAAGAAGTCAAAAGAGTAGTCAAAAGAAGCACTGTCAAAGAGTAGTCAAAAGAAGCCAAAAAAGAGGGGTAGAGTGGAGCGTAAATCCAAGGTGAAGAAGCAGTAAGGTCTCCGAAATGCAAAGTCAAAGAGCAAACAAAAGAAGCCAAAAAAGGGGGGTAGAGTGGAGCTTAAATCAAAGGTGAAGAAGCAGTAGGATGTGTTTACGTACCTGTAGCTGCGGCTTCATGATTGACTAGTATTCAACGATACCAATGGAGTAGGAAGAGACAGGGTCATTGCCGTGGTCGTCGAAGTCAGCACTTCGGAGACCAGAGTAAGCACGACTGTTTCCGGTAGAGGTGGGGTGCTAATCGTGGCATGTGCAATTGTGCCTAGCAGCAGCAAGGCGCCAGCCGAAACGGGTTCGACTATGTCTAGAGATGGCAAGGGGCCGGCGGTAGCACCATCGATCGCACCATTGGGTGTACCCTTCTGCGCAGAGGATTCCTATGAGTTTTCTCCTAGGAAGGTGGTGAAATCTAGAAGAAGCTTAATGAAGAAATAACTTCACCTCCTCATGTTAAACCTTCCCTTACATTCTCTTCCAAGGTAGATGCTTTCATCGAACTGGTTTGGCTTCAAACGATCGCCGCCTCGACCGCCCGACCGGTTGGAGCGATGACATCGGTGGGTCAATGATCGAAGGCAGAGCCTGCCCACACAAGATGATCATGAGTAATGCTCTAAGCTATGAACAGGTTAAAATAACTACTCAACAGTGGCATTACCGTTTTGACCATCTAGATCGATGAAGGCTCCCCTCGAGGATACGCTTGTGAAGCAACTGCTAGACTTCACACATTGGCACCCCAGGTGGCCTATTGATCCTCCAAGATCTATCGGATTACGTCAGCAGTGATCTCATAGCATCCGAGTGAGTGATTGAATATCACTTAGTTAGGAGCTCTCGTCGGTGACGTCCAAAGCTGTTTCGCCAGTCGCTGGAACATTGGTGATGTCGGTCTCCTCATTCAAGGAGAGCCAGCCGACTCTTTCTCTGGAGCTGCTTTGACCTTGCTGGGATTTATGGCGGGCGTCGTGTCATCCGCGGATGGCTGTAGGGGAACGCGGTATGCTACACTAGCACAAATTAAAATTTCTACCATATAACCAGAAAAGCTACTCGCAAGAAATGGATCACAGATTGGATTACCACTAGACGCGCAGTTGCGGAATCCTTAGCGCTGGTGTAGTGGAGTGGATCGTCCTCCGGATCGCCTTGTGGATCGCCCTCACGCCGATCGCCTTGCTGTGGTTTGTCTCGCCGGATCGCCCTCATGCGGATCGCCCTCACTACGCCGCAAAGAGCGTTAGCGTTACCACAAAGAGTCCACACGCCCCGGATGGAACGCCGTGCGCATGCAAGCACCGTGTCGCCGGCAGGGGCAATGAGAGGTGGAGGCTAGGGTTCTGGAAGTGAACAGCAACACTCACGCCCACCCTTCTCCTCTCCTTATATAGCCACGCGACGAAACCCTAATCCAAGGCCCATCGGTAGCGTTAAGCCCACGAGGTCCATTAATTACGGATCCAATCCAAATTAATGCGCCCCACCGCTAAGTGTGTGACCAGAGGTTCATGTACATTTGGACATAGATTCGAAAACCCTTTTCCAATCCAATAGTAGCGGCAATTCCTTGCGAGCATGCCAACTCCCAAACGCATATGATTAAATCGATAGAACCTTTCAAAAGTACTCATGTAATAATCCCTTTGCCAAACTATATGAAGATCGAACTCAAGGCAGAAGTATGTCATCCTTTGATAGTTCAATCCATCTCTCGATCCGTGATATATTAATAAGTTGTGATTGACTTTCAATCTCGCATGGCCATGCACTTCCTTAATCATATCACACGAGTGGCCTAGACATATATCTCCGCTATAATCGGAGTGGCAAATTCCATCTTGATCGCCCACTTCCCTCTCGCACATTTCATAGCAAACATGAAAGCTACCTTTATAACTATCCGGTTAGGGAATAGCGTTTGGTGGCCCCAAGGTAAACTATTACACATGTAGGGAATGTGACAATCTCAGGTCTAAGGATCATACATCCACTATCTATGAGATACACTGATGACACATAAGAATGTAACATTCTCGCAGTGTCCCATTGCGGGTCTATCTAACCCATGTTCTTCATCATGAGTTCACATGTATTGATGATATCTCCATATCCTATGATCTATGAAACATAATCATCAATCAATACATGTGTTGATCTATTCATCGTTGTCCTATACAATGATACCCGATCAGAGATACTTACAGAATTATATCAATAAGTAGAGAGTTTTATAAGCAAGTCACATACTTGCTGATCAATATAATGATATACATTCATTGGACCAATAATCATATTATTATTCATAAGCATAGTCATGTTACAATCATCTATATGACTACCTCAACGGCATAACACCAACAATGGCCCCACGCCAATAGGAGCTGAGCCCGATGCTTCCCCACCGTCTCGAGTAGGCTCATCATCCAAGTCAGTGGCTCCCTCGAGCAAACCACAATGTTCGTCAAGCTCGACCTCCTAAAGAAAAAATTGATTAACCAACAATGCATGCACAAGTGCGGTAGGATTAGTCATTACTCAATATATACCTCTGGTAGAGGATTGGTCAGAGAGTAGGCCTCTACACCGCAAGGGCTAGGTTCTGAGCCCTGAAATATCTTGCTCAGTCAAGAGGATATGTTCGCATTTGACAAGACTGTTGGTCAGTAAATCAATTCATTAGCCACCAGTTATGGCAAAAAAAAGTGACAGATAAAGTTATTGCTACTTACTCTCAGTGTTGTCTCTGGTGGCATCGTCAATCCCAGAGTACTCCCAAGCCAGGTGGTCCTGGCACTTCAGTGGACTCAACTACCGCGTTAGAAAATCCCAGGTGACATGCCACCCGATCAATCCCCTCTTCCTCAGCTCCTCAATTTTCTCGACATAACGCGGATTCCACACCGTCGACAGAGGGACTTTTGTCTAGAGGTCAGTGGAGTTCAGGAAGAACGGCTGATAAGGCAGGGGAAAATTGATTGTATCCGGTAAGGTGATATAAAACCACTGCTTCTTCCAGTCCGATTGCGAGGAAGAAGTCACTGGAACTGGAATATATACACTAGCAGCGCCGCTGCGGAGGTGAAATCCAGCACACCCAACGACCTCATTCTTGGCCGATCTCTTCAAGTAATAAAAATGGCGAAGCAAATTGAGGTTGGGTCAGATACCCAAGAAAGCCTCACAAAGATGAGCAAATACACTGAGCATTGAGATCAAGTTAGGGCTTAGGTGAAAAAGTTGAATTCTGTAGAAATCCAAAACATCAAGCAAAAATTTGGAAAGAGGAAAGCTAAGACCGCAGTGGAAGAAAGACTCGAAAACTACAGTCTTGTCCTCATCCTCAGGGGTCAGATAAGTCTCACCAATGGATGGTCTCCAATGGAAGAACTCCCGAGGAGGGATGAAGCCACCTTTCTCTAGCTCCGTGAGACGTTTTTCTATTATTTTGGACTTTTGCCACACTTGCTGGAAAGTCTCATCGCTGAAGACTGGCCTGGCCACCACAGTCTCCTTCAGCTGTGCGGTGGCCTTAGGGTTGGCAGAAAAACCAGAAGCCATTAGAGTAGACGAGAAGAAGATCTCGTAAAACACGAGCGACGCAAGGGCTCAAAAGGGCAAGACGGAGGCTTCGAGAATAAGGATGAGGATGAAAGAATGAAACAGCTATAGTTCCAAATCCAGGGATTTATAAGCCAAAATCCTTTAGGCCCAACGGTTCATTTCCCACTGTATGGCGCGTTGATCACTGAGAAAAGTGGAATGATGGTGCCGCATTCACCGTAGCGCCTCAGATAGGAGCAATAAATGCTCAAACTATTCAACATTTAGAATTTTTGACAATCATTCCAACTCTGCTCAGAGTCGAGTTGACTGGTCAATATCGAGCGAAGTGAGGTTACCCTAAGCATTCAAGTTGGACTTGCTGCAAGGCACTCGACCCCGCACATCCTACTCGATACTTAACAATTCCCAACTTGCTGGAATCATTCTACCATGCACAGGCGAGGCGTTACTCAACCAAACTAAGTTTGGCGGCAATCGACCAAGCGCTTAAACGGACCTCCCTAAGCAGAGTTCGGGGGCTACTATCAAATATCCAAATATGGGATATGGGCGTACGCCATAAAGTCAAAGATCATACCACATATATCTCTACCAGACTTTGGCAACTCCAGATATTTCAAGCCTAGTTCAACGGGATAAGATATATGGAGAAAGGGCATCCCCACGCAGGGAAAGATTCTATCATGTTCCTGATACGAGGAAACCCACTCGAATATGTCTGACGGTTATAGAGGTTCGAAGGCGATATGGAGATCATAACGGCAACAAGACTCCTCATCGACCATGATCCAGTACTCCAACCCACTATATATGTTGGTGATATGCCCTTGAGGCAATCATAGAGATGATTGTATCACATTTTATTTTTTATGGAACAATACAATTATTTGTCCTTTGAATGAATATTGATTGGATTAATCAACAAGTAAGTGACTTGTTCGTGAAACTTTTTCCATATATTGATATTATTCAAGTTGTCCCTAGTCGGTAATCATATGAGGACACATATAAGTAGACTAGCATATATATTGGTTGATGTCCACATTTCATAGGTCATAAATATGGAGATATCAAACCAACAATATGGACACATGTTAGAAAACATGATGTTGGACATTGACCCACTATGAGACACCGGGAGAACGTTATATTCTTTCATATCATTAGCTGGTCTCATATACAATATGTATGCTATATCCTTTGACTTGAGATTGTCGCATGTACTCAAGATGCGTCATGACTTGCTTTGGGGTCATCAAACGCTACTTTGTAACTGGGTAGTTATAAAGATGGATTTTAGGTTTGTCATGAAACATGCTGTGAGGCATGGTCGATCAAGATAGGATTTGCTCCTTCATACAACGGGAGAGATATCTCTAGGCCTCTCGAGTGATCGGATTCTAGAAAATGCATGGCCATGCTACTCGAGTAAAGAGTTACTTGAGTCATCGAGTAAAGAGTTACTCGATGTATTCAAGGAACTCGAATCATGTTATCGAGGAAGAGTGGTCGAGCCATCCAAACAAGGATGACAACAACTCGCCTTGGGTTTGACCGATATCGTGTGGCAAAAGGAAATGCATATAGGACATTATTGAGGTTCGTTCGATCTTTACATGTACTCAGGAGTCGATAAGTCCTACTAGGAGCCTCTATCGACTATTGGTCGAACACTCGATGGTCGAGTAGGTGGGTATACCTGATGATTGAATAGGAGTATTCAATGATCGATAAGGGTGCTCCAACCATGTCTGAGTGCACATGAACCTATAAGGTCATACACTTAAGGGGTTGGAATATAGTGGTACGGATTGGATCCGTCACTAATGGGCCAAGTGGGCTTTGACCTTCCGTTGGACCCTAATGTATGGTGCCACTGTAGAGGTTGGGACAGCTATTTAAAGAGGGTTCACGGTTGCATTCTAGAAAGATCAAGAAAAGGGGTAGCCATTGAAACCCTTGCCATCACCGCTTGAGCTTTCCCGTGCACACTAATGCTGGCACACCGTCACACGGCGTTCCTTTTCCAAATGTGTGGATACCGATAGAGGTGTCACTGCTACTGCGACGCTGATTGGGACAAACAGTCGATCACAGCAACTGGACATGGACTTCGTTGATCGGACTACATCAACTTCCTTCCGCTGCTCTGCGCGTCCAGTGGTAACGATCCATGATCGTATACTTGTGTGGCTTCCTGGTTTAAGAGGTAGAAAAATTTTAATTGTGCCCTAGCGTAGCCTACCCGTATCCCTTCAGTGGTATCAGAGCCACCCCGTCTGGTTTATGATCTGCATGATTCACACATGTTTGATGTGTGACAATAGTATATTGGATCTACTGCTGATTTGGTGTGATGACCTATATCGGTTCATGAGATGAATCGATTGTTAGCAATTGATTGATGAGATCAATCAAGTTTTGGCTTTCGGATTTAGGTTTTCGTGATAGATCAATCTATTTTGATTGTGTTGACTGTTCATGGCGGCATCATTTGATCACCATTACTAGTTGGTTTCCGCTATCAGGATGATCAACAACACTTAGTCATATAGATCCAATCAAGCAGAGCGACTTTTCAATGGAAATCGGGTTGATAAGATCGATTCAGAATTGGATTAATTTGATGAAATTTTTTCGAAAATCTATACACCAAATGCATGCTCAAATTTTTTGTCTCGGGGTTGGCCCGGAAGCAACGAGGGTTTCGCCTCTAATTCTCGCTGTGAGGTCGATATATTGGATTATTTGCATAACTTGTTTTTGCAGGATAATATGTGAATACAAAAAGAGCTCCTCTTTTTTTGTTATGTGATACCAAAATTGATGGAGATGATAAGTACCTTTTTAGATCTTGAAAAGCTTCTTCAGCCTCTATGGTCCACTCGAAATTGTCATACTTCTTGCGCAACTTGAAGAAAGGTAGCCCTCGCTCGCCCATCCGAGAAATGAATCGACTAAGGGTCATAATGCATCTTGTGAGCTTTTGCACCTCTCTTAGCATTCGTAGAGGACACATCTGATTTACTGCCTCGATCTTGTGCGGGTTAGTCTCGATGCCTTGACTAGAAACCAAGAAGCCAAGAAGCTTGCTGGACAGAACACTGAACATGCACATCTCGAGATTGAGCATCATCCGATACTTCCTGAGGTTGTCGAATGTTTCCCCATAGTCACTGATTAAGGTGCCCCTGGTTTTCGATTTTACTACGATATCGTCAACATATGCAGTTTTGAATACATCGTTGATACGTTGCACCAGCATATTTCAAACCAATGGGCATCTTTATATAACAAAATACACCGAAAGGAGTAGTAAAAGTAGTCTTCTCCTTGTCCTCTGTGGATATGCTAATTTGGTGATACCCCTGAATAGGCATCTAGGAAACTTTGCAGTTCACAACCTATAGCGGAGTCCACTATTTGGTCGATGCGGGGGGAGAGGAAAAGGGTCCTTAGCACATGCTTTGTTGAGGTTGGTGTAGTCGACGCACATCCTTTACAAGGACCAGGTTTGCTAGCCATGTTGGGTGACGGACTTCTTGAATGAAGTCAGCCTTTAGGAGTTTGCCGACCTCCTCTTGTATGGCTTGCTTCTAATCTTCTACGAATTTGCACTGCTTCTGCACCATAGGCTTGGCACTTGGTTCCACAGCTAGTCGATGCTCGATCACCTCCTTAGGGACCCCAGGTATGTCTAACGGTTTGATACGCATAGTACACCACAACCATGAATTTGGCAAGCATTAGGCAGCATAGAATCACATTCTAGCCAGTCTCAAAATCCGCTATGTCGAAGAGGACCTTTTTGATGCGAAAGTTGTCTGGAGTGCCAAATGTGACCCATAGCTCGATCTGGCCCAGTGGGGTTGATAATGAGCGCGGAGTTATGCCATGAAACAGCTCAGCTTTGGTTTTTATCTCGGTCTTGAGAATTCCCATGTTTTCCAGTGTCTTTGCAAAGATGAGGTTCAACGAGCTGCCTCCATCGACCAGGGTTCGAGCAACCTTGACGTTCCTGATTGTGGGCTCGACTACTATAGGGTATCGACCTGGATGTTAGACCACATACAGGTGATCTGACTAGTCGATGGTGATTGGTACCTATGACCACTTGAGGAATCGGGGGAGAGCTGGCGTGGCTAGGTTGACCTCTCTTTTGACTGCCTTGTACTGCCTCTTGGACTCGTATGTGGCAGATCCCCCAAAGATATTTGCCAGCTTGTGCTCAGGCCCACAGTATTCGGGCTCATCATCCTCGGGCTTCTTCTTAGCCTGCTCGATCTCGCGCTCGACGAGGGTGGCCTTGAGCTTCTCCTTGACTTTTTTGCTGACCACTTGGCACTCATCGAAGTCGTGTTTGTCCGTATGATGGACAGGGTAGTACTTGTTTCCTCCATAACTTTGGCCCTTGTTATCGCCTAGGTTGTGCGCTTTGCCCTTTCGATCGCGGCTACGGTGGATCACCTTTGCGTTTCTCCCCGCGGTTCTTGTTCCTCTTTGCCCCTTGCTTGGATGACTCAGACTTGTTGTTGCCAGGCTTGGGGTTGTCGATGTGTTCTCGGGACTCGGTGCGGATGGCGTACTTGTCTACCAGCTCGAAGAGCTCCTTAGTGGTTCTGATCTTTTGGGTAGCAAACTTCCCTTTCATATCTCCATCCTTAACCCCGTTCTTGAAAGCAACAATCACTGCTTCGTCCGAGATGTCTGGGATTCGGTTTTGCTTATCACTGAAGCACCGGATGAAGCTGCGTAACGACTCTTCTGGCTTCTGCACTAGCCGATGCAAGTCGCTATGTGTTCTAGGGCGTTCATACATGCCTTAGAAGTTGGCGATGAACTGGGCCCGCAAATCTGCCCTTGACGATATCGACTGAGGAGGAACATTGAGTAACCAAAACCTGGCCGCTCCGTCGAGGGTGGTAAGCAGGTAATTGGCCATCACCTTCTCGTTTCCTCTGGTTGCTCTCATGACCGTAGTATAAATCTACATCCATTCGATGGGGTTTATCTTCCTCGAGTACTTCTCGACCAGACCAGGCTTGAATTTATCCGGCCACCTGACCGCGCGTAGTGCAGGAGTGAATGCTTTACACCCCTCATCGATGTCCTCAAGGGTCATCTGGCGCTGCCCTCAGTACACATCGTGTCGAGGGGGAACCTTTGTCGCGGCGGCGAGTGGCCCCTCGAGGACGAAGATTCGCTTCAACGTGCATATCGCACAGAGGATAGACCTCTTAAGGACACCGACTTGTTATCCCGCCTCTCACAGTCTTTGCGGTCCTGTTCTTCCCTTCGATCTCATAAAACATCATGCAAATCTCATCGATTGTGCGGGATTCGATCTCGAAGATCTCCAAGGTGTTTCTGGTGGGGGTTGGAATAGACTGTTCTAGAATTATGATGGTCAGAGCTAGCCACCATTGATCTCACCACTCGACGACTATCACAGGATGGTCTCAGCAGCTGTCTTCGGGCGCCTTGCTAGCTTGGTTGTCCGAACCATGAGTTGGCTACTCGAACGGTCTAAGCTTGCGCTGCATCGAGTAGCATCTTCATTTGGTCGCACACCGGCGTCATAGGGTTGGTCGGGTCCAACGGTAGAAGAGACTTCAATAGTATATGAGTGCACTGGACATTGGCCTTAGGAGTGCTGAAGATATCACTGTTATGGCTTTGATGAGACACTGTTCCTAGGATGCAGCCGGGCCTACCATTGTGGTCATGCTACAAACACTACTACAGCGAGGCTTATATCAGACGCACGATCACAGATGGTTTTGAAAAACCGTCTGTGATATGGAACATCACAGACGGTTATGTACTCAAACCGTCAAGTGTATATATCACTGACGATTTTATATTACGGCCGCCAGATGCAAGAAATATCACGACGGTTTCTAAATAAAACCGTCGTGATGGCTACAACTCATTACGAGCGGTTTCTAAGTAAAACTGTCAGGAAATCACTGACGGTTATATAACACAACCGCCTCGTAATATCTACAGAGTCATTACAGATTGTTATATTTAGAAACCGTCGTGATATTTCTTACATCACGCATTTTACCGTAATATAAAAACTGCTCGTGATATCTCACGACAAACAGAGCCTCCACCACTTCGCTTATAGGGTTTCGTTTCTATCCCGAGACCGACTACGTGGAAGTGAGGCGATTTTGTGAAAGAAGGCCATTGATTTTGAAGGGTGATATTAGATTCATTTGATTTTGGTGATCTAAGGTTAGTAATGAGTTCTAATTGCATGCATCCAATTCAATATCTAGGTTGGTTAGAAGAGAATTAATTTAAAGATTGTTTGATTAGATCTAGCTTGTAGTGGATCCATATGTTGTTTGTGATATTTGGTTAGTAATGTGTTTTAATTATGCTATATTCAACATCTAGCTTGATAAGGAAGGAATTTGATGATTTTTTAGATCTAGCTTGTAGAACCATGTGTTGGTTGTTTGATCTAAGGTTAGCTAGAAATGGTTCTATTTGCATAATATTATATTCGATCATGATGTAGCTAGCTAGCTTGTTAAGGATAGAATTTAAAGATTGTTTAGATCTAGCTTATAGATCAATTCAAGTCTTTTGGTGATCTAAGGTTAGTAATGAGTTCTAATTTCATTATTATATTGAATATTAATTTGAATTGTGTTAATTATTTCTTTGTGACGTAATTAAGGTATGTAATTGCATAATTAGTTTAAGAATGCGTGCATACGCACTACACTTGGTGCACTTAATATTTAACACTAAGTGTTACATGTGTAGCGTAGATGGATCGAAGTCGATGTACCGAGAACCGCATTTAGTGTTGAGTACCTTAATGGCGCTCTTCACTTTTAAAAGAGCCGCAGAGGAGGATATGTTTAATAAGGGGTGCAATTCATGTCATGTCCGTGCATTGATTAAGTAAAATCAAGATGTTTCAAACTCGCAGATCGAAACACTTGATTCAGAGGGGTTTCAAAGGGGCTATACATGTTGGACCAAACCATGACGAAGAGCATAATATACGTGAAGCGACAAGTAGTGTTAATATCATCGACGAAGTCAATGATATGTTGGATGATCATATCGATTGTGCCCGATGAGGACAAAGTTGCGTGATGACAATTTGGATCGATGTCGTGCGATGCGTATGAAACCTTGATGACAGAGAATATGGAAAGTTCCGTGGCTTGATGGAGGACTCGGAGAAACCTTTGTTCGCAGGGTGCAAGTTGAAATACACAAGGTTATCATCCGTGCTTGAACTACTCAAATTGAAGGCAAGCAACGGTTGGTCCAACAAGAGTTTCACAGCGCTATTACGTCTATTGGCGGACATGTTTCCAGAGGGAAACGAGTTGCCGACAACCACCTACAAAGCCAAGAAGGTTCTTTGTCCCTTGGGAATGGAAGTAGAAAGAATACATGCATGTCCAAACGATCAGATCCTCAGACCGCAAAGAGTACACAAACTTGATATATGTCCGTGTGCAATGCATCCCAGACAAAGCGTAAGAGTCATTCAGATGATGATGGCGAGAGCATTGAGGTGAAAAAGGACCTCCGCTAAGGTGGCATGGTATCTGCCAGAATTCCCCGCTTGAAGCATTTGTTTGCGAACCCAAAGGAGGCAAAACTATTATGCTGGCACTTTGAGGAGCGAAGAATGATGGAATGGTAAGGCACCCTCGATTCCATCCAAAGGAGAAACATCGATAGGAGCTTTCAAGAATTCAAGCGGATCCGAGAAATATAAGGTTTGATTGAGCAGATGGGATGAATCCTTTCAGAATATGAGCAAATGCAAGATAGCACTTGGTCTCAGAATCAGATTCACAACCTTCCTCCTTGGTTGTGTATGAAGCGAAGTACATTTTGTTGTATGTGCTTATCCAAGGACTGAAACAACTTGGGAACGATATTGATGTGTACCTAGCTCCATTGGTAGAAGATCTAAAAATATCTTGTGGGTTACCGGTACACGATGGGATGCGCATAAACAAGAGAACTTTACTTTGCACTTCTTGTTGTTCTCGCACCATAAATGATTACCCCGCCTTGCTAACTCGTCTGCAAAGTACAAAAGGAACCAAAGCCTGCACTCACCGCTTAGATGATACCAAGAGTTTATGGTCAATCACTCCCCAGAAACCGTGTACATGCGCCACCGTAGGTTCCTTCTGAGGAATCACCCATATCGCAAGATGAAGCAACTTTTTCGGAAGGAACAAAATGGTTCAGCTCCAAGGCGCTTGAGCGGAGAGATGTTCATGACATTGTTAAGGATTTGGATGTTGCGTATGGAAAGGGACATAAATCAAGTACCTATGAAAAGAGCATGTGGAAGAAGAGATCAATATTCGGGACCTACCTTCATCGAGCACCTAGAAGTTCGCCACTACATGATGTCATGCACGAGAGAAGAATGTCATGATGCTGTGATTGGTCTCTTACTCAACATTAAGGGTAAAACAAAGGATGGTATCAACGCACGGCTTGACTTGATCAATATGGGCATAAGACCCGAGTTAGCACCAAAAGAGACCGATAAAGGCCGACGCATTTGGAACCCGCTTGTTATACTCTGTCAAAGGCCGAAGAACTGAATCGTGCTGCTTGCATGGTGTAAAAGTTCCGTCCTAAGCATCCTCCAACATGAAGAGACTTGTTTAGTTGGAAGATTTGAAATTAACCGCATGAAGTCTCATGATTGTCATATGTCGATGACACAGATGCTCCTCGTCGCAATTAGAAGTATTTTGCTTGGTCAAGGTCCAAGAGACAATCACTAGGTCGTGTTATTTCTTTAACACAATCGCCGTAAGGTCATCGATCCCGGGACTAGATGCTCGCAAGTCGAGGTGGTGATGACTCTATGTAATCTTGAGATGTATTTCCTCCATCATTTTTCGATATCATGGTCCATCTCATTGTTCACCTTGTAACAGTAGATAAAGATATGCGGCCAAGTGTTTTACGTAGCATGTACCCGCTCGAGAGGTACATGGGAATTCTCAAGTCTTAGGTACGAATCGATCTCATCCGGAGGGTAGTATTGTCGAAGGTTATGCAATGAAGAGGCCGCCGAGTTCTCAAGGCCAATTACATGGCCTGTGTCGAACCGATAGGTGTGCCTCGATCTCGCCATGAGGGAAGGCTCTAGGTATTGGGACCATCGAAGGAAAGCAATCACGCCGATTCGGCTTATGCAGATGCTCGAGCCCATTTCACGGTTTTGCAACATATGGTCAGTAGTGTCCGTGATATATCGCCGAGCACAAGCAATGGCTAAGGCAAGAGAATCCAAAGATGGCAGAGTCTTGGATCACAAGACAAGATAACCTTCGCTCAACAAATGGTTGAAGGAGCGACCTATCACTGGAGCTCGCCGATGACACACCGACATGGTTGGCAAAATGACCAACTTTACAGCTTGTCACATGGAAAGGATATGACTTAAATGGGTACACATTTTACACGAGAGATCAGGATATGAAGAGCACAAACCGTAACAGCGGTGTCCGTGATAGATGCATTCAATAATACTGGTTGACGAGGAGCTCCTACTATGGGTTCATAGAGGAGATATGGGAGCTCGACCACGATTTTTCAAGATTCCCTATTTCGTGCCATGGGTCCACCTCCAAAGATGTGAAGGTTGACAAGAATGGCATCACTATCAGAGACCTCGAACGTGTCGGATACCAAGATGAACCATTCAGATTGCTAACCAAGTTGTTCAAGTCTTCTATGTAACCGAATTGGCCCAACAAGAAGCGCCACGTAGTTCTTCAGGAAAAAGGAGAATTGCTCTGAGTTGAGAATGTAGTAGATGAGGAAGAGTACAATCAATTTGATGAGTTGCCACCTATCGGAAATGACATCCCGTCCTAGAAGAACAACATGAGGAAGCAAGCTACACACGCCGATCATCATGAAGGGCTAATTTTCATACAAAAGAATAAGCATGTGGAGTAGTTATGAGAAGGGTGCATTGTCATGCATCATGTTTACTAATTTTCATGTGTAGTAATTTTACATTAATGCTATTGTAAGGATGATACGACCCATCATGCTTTGTACATATGATTGTGATGATCTTTGTAAGTAGCTTCAGAAGCATCTCAATTATGTATATAGGATTGTGATGATCTTTGTAAGTAGCTTGTAAAGCATCCAATTATGTTAGTGAAAAGTATATATCATGCATTTGTTCTATAACATAATAGTTCGTGATGTTAATTATCATAGATACTTCTATTATATAACCGCTCGTGATAATTAACATCACGCACTATTATGTTATAGAGCCGTTGTGATAATCTAAACATCATAGACGGTTCTAGTTTAGAACCGCTCAGGATATAATCATCACGCATGCCTTCTTTAGAATCGCTCGTGATATAATCTCCTATATATACCTCCCGCCAGAGACCTTATTCACAGCAAGGCCAAACCCTAACCTCTCAGTGACATTTTGTCTCATGGCGGCCTCCCCTCAGGCGCGACGCAGCCCATGGTGGCCTCCCCCTCTGTCCTCCCCCGTGATCGACCTCCCCCTGTCCTCCCCCGCAGCGATGTGCTCCCCATCGCTGTCCTCCCCGAGCGACGTGCTCTCCTGGCATCCTCCCCTCGGTGACCTCCCCACGGCCTTTGTGAATGCTCTAGATATATTCCTCTGTGAATGCTCTATGAATACTTTGAGTGCTATTGCTCAGTGAGTACATTTGTTATTTTGCTCTCTGTGATTGCTGCATTGTGGTTGCTCTATGATGAACTAGGGTAAAAGAATGATTAGAACATTTATCTCGTGGATTAGGCCTTGAGTTGTAGTCCTAATGCTTGAAAGAATTAATTGTGTACTTGATGTAGTGTCCTCCGAGACTAAGCTTGACATAGTTGAAGAAAAGTGCAGATAGAACACCAACATCCTCTCGGATATTGTCTCTCCAAAGAACAAAAATAGATGCAATTTCATAGAGAAGAAAATGTTATTATCTAAATTATGTAATCTTGAACAAAAATGGATGGTTTAAATACAAATCATTAAGTGCTCATCAGCTTTTACTCGCTTTACCTTCCCTAATTGCTCTTAGCAATTTAATAGAGTAATCTAGCAACTCAATCGCAGCAAAATAATGTCAAGAATGTAGACAGAATGCCACATTTTGTAGCTTTCAGATATTTGAGCATCTCTGTTAGTAATGAATGCTCACAGTTTCCAATGATTCCAAGTCCAAAATGCAATATATCAGGCTTGGTAGGCAACAATACCAATTTGTCAGCTACACTCACCATGTCTTGTGTGCTATGAAGTAGGATTGAAGCCTCATGTTAATATCTTATACCATCTTAAATTCAATGACTTGTTGAACTAGTAGAATTCTTTATTGTACATTTTAAGGTGGTAAGAATTCAAGGCCTAATCTATTGAATAAATTGTTAGTCGATTCGTGATTGTAGTGAAGATTCTAATCCTCACCCAAACCCTAAGTCTGAGAGCACTATAATAATTTCTTCTCCTCTCTCTTAGAGGTTGCAGACATAATTCATGTATATCATAACCATTATATTGTTTATGTTATTCTTGTTGTTTCTGAAATATGTATTCTTCTGCTTGTCTGATGTGTGGATGTCGTAGTTTTAGGGGAGGTGCTGCCGAAATTTTTATTAAGTTCGACAACCTTCTAGTTCGCTTGTTTTGTTAAAATTCTCCAGTGTTTTGTAATTATTTTTCTTGAGGGTGTAACATTCAGGGAATGTGGGGTGCCGGGGTGTTAATTTGAAGTATTGGATGGTTAGCTAGTTCTTTTAAAAGGCTAATAACAAGCCATGGTATCCACAAACTTATTCACTCTAATTTGATTTTATTTGTTCTTCTCTTTTAGTTCGTCTGAAACTATTTTAACTTACAAAGAAGATGTCGTCCTCTAATCCATCGTTTGAAGGAAATGATGTGCCCACAAAAGGAAAATCGACCCGCGCTACAAGAGGACCAAACAAAAGGCCAACAGACCGATATACCATGACGAAGATCGATCCAAAGGATGGGACCCCTACAAAGCCAAAAAAGGCAGCGAATGCATTTCGGAATATGTGCGGATAGTCGACGAACCGGTTCCGATCACGCTTATCTTCCCGGAGGTTGCGACTATTGAGACTCGCAATGCCTTGCCGACGGAAATTCTTTCATCGCTCGACATTCCGTAAGAATCCGCTCCCCTAGTGCGACGCAGTATGCACCGCTAGCAAGCAGAAAGGCATGGAAGACCTTCAAGCACATGCTTTTCAGAGACTACATCAAGAAGGATATGGTTCCATACTCTAAGTATGGGTTCATTGATGAGGACACGTGGCGGCGCTTTTGTTGAGATGAAGACGATGCATTTAATTGCAAGGCCAAAGTGAAGCAAACAAGGCCTTGCAGTAAGGAACACTCACCCCACGCACTCGCACTGCTGGCTATGCGGGAAGAGAGCGAATGGGACAGGAGGACGAGGAGGGTATTCGCCATTTGCATTGATCACAGATCAACGTGCTGAGACCGCTAAGAGCGAGGTTAGCCGCCACGCCCTCCGCAACCGCTCCTTTATAAACCCCATGACGAGGAAGTCCGCCAACGCCGTAATATATAAATCGAACTACCAATTTTACGTAATTAGTCCATGACTTCATAAGTGAAATAACTTGTCGGGATCTTGCAGGTAGCGTTGAGTACACAATCGGGCGATGGCTCTTTTTTGCCAGACAAGGAGAAAGAAGCACTGTCCATGGCCTTGGGAAACAAGGAACACCCTGGTCATACACGAGACAAAGGAGTTTTTGTTCCATGGAAAACTGGATTCCTGCATTTACTCTGGATAAATACCAAAATAAGAAGAGAACTAAAGCCGAGCGAGTCAAAGCTTATAAAGAATTTGGAGGAGAAGTTGAGAGGAGAGTTGAGAGAAGAGTTGAGAGGAGAGGCGAGAGAAGAATTTTATGATATGATAAGAAGCCTCGAGGAAAGGCTCAACAATCAAGAAAGAAATATCGCACAAGCCCCGTATATGTCCGCAAGTCACCCCATCGCCCATAAGAGTAGCTGCAGCATCCGCCCTAACATAGATGAACATAGCGGGAATTATCCTCAGATGTGACATTAAAGTGACCACGCTGCAATCTCCAAGTGAGAATTAACAATGGCACTGCCTTTTACTACCGCTAGGGGCAGATCCATCCACTAAGGGGACCATGGTGCACGGTACCATGATAGCGCCGGGTTTCACCAAGGTCAATGTGGATGGGGTATTTGATAGTTTCAAGATTATCGATCTACAGAAGCCGCCAAGCGACGAGATCGTGAAACTGGGGGATGCCATTGGCACATTCATCCAATGGCCTAGCAGTGACATCTCCCTGGCTGTCCCTTCTGCCATGCAACAACCGCAATGATCTGATTCGCCTATTGTATCTGATTAGTTGGCTACCAAATCAGCAGTCGTAGCCCAGACTCCACTTGAAGTACATAATGTTGACTTCTTTCCTACCCATTCCTCTCCCATGAAGGCTTCATACAATACAAAGAAAGGCAAGAACAAATCCACTATCCGTCTACTGAGTTGGCTAAACAATACAAGCTAGGAGAGCCGTTAATAACACAAGACATCCTAAATTCACTTAGTATGTCTTGCAAACAGTTGCATTTGTGGTACACCCAACAAGCTGGAAAGCCAGAGCATAAACGTACAACAAGTATCATGGTTAGGTTCCAATATAAACATCTATTCAACGAGTCAGCGGGGGGCTTCTTCGCGATCGATTTTCTGGACTTG
>CM070515.1:41639480-41739480 GCA_036346375.1 Guadua angustifolia
TGACTAAAGAAATAGTGAATGCATTTTGATGAAAGGTGGAATGTTGTTGGTAATGATGTTGGAATGCAGAAACCTGTGTGGTTCTACATGAAGGATGATTACGGGCATGTATTGCACTGATAAATAACTTGGGGTGGGAAATTTTTGGGAAAAAGGAAGTCTTGCCTTGGTCACCCTAAGGACTTAACCTTGCAAGCCTTTGATCTGAGTCATTTATACAACCACATGGCTGGTATGGGACAGACCTAGTTGAGTATGATTCTAAAATCGTAGCATGTGTGACCTCAGGTGGTTTTTTTTGGTATCTGTGGATGTGGGAAGAAGGGTGTAGTGTTTACTATTGCGGTCTTACATCTCTTCAATGGTATGTGTTGGCCCTGTACTTCTGCTCTGTGAGAGAGAAGGGACAGTGGGAACTATATCGGGAGGTACTCATGCGAGGATGGAAGTTTCAGAAAGACTTTGTTATGGTTATTCGCCTGAGTGGTGTTTAACTATATCGTGTGGGTAAAGTGTATAACCTCTGCAGAGTGTACAAACTATTCGAATAGTCGTGTTCACGGTATTGAACATTGCTCGGGGATTACAGTCAAGGGGTAGATTTTTTAAAAATAAAATGGAATGAAAGGCTGTGTGCCAGGGTTGATGGTGAAATTGGTTAAGGACTGTATGTCCAAAATTATGTGGAAAAACAATTGAGAAAATTAATATATTATTATGGTTTTGTTGCTTTATATCTAAATAGAAGTATGTTAAAATATTGAAGCAATGCAAAATAACCAATTGAGCCATTCCTTTGTAACAAGGCATGAATGTGGTAATAGAACTGCATTCTGTGCATGACATGTTGAGTACGGTGTGTACTCACCCTTGCGGACAAAAATTTACCAGATGAGGAGTCTACGCCTATATGGGAGGAGGAGATTGTTGATGAGCCGGAGAACTAGGGAACAAGCCTCGTCAGGGTGCCTGTGGCCGAAGATGGATCATCATGACATTTATTTTTCCGCTGTTGAACTCTATTTACTCTGATTATTGTAAGCTCTACGTGGCAAACTATTGTAAGGGACCATAAGGTCGTACAACTCGTTTATATACATGATTGAAGTATTTATTTGTTAATCAGCTGTGTATGTTGTGGTACTTTAACCTTGAAAGGACCGAGATGTCGCCTAGAGGGGGGTGAATATGCGTTTTTCAAATTTTAAATCGCGGTAGAAATTAACACTTCGGATACTCCAAAATTTACTTCGGACTGTCCAAATGGTTCGGATATTCTGAGTTAAATTTCGGATAGTCCGAACGAATCAGGGCACAAGAACCCTAGAAAGTAGATCTAGCAAATCTAGGGGATGATACTAGCATCAAATGAAATATCTTAGCTAAGAAAACTTGCAGAAGATGAAATCCCACCAAGATCTACCACAAGAAGCTACTAAACACTTGAATCCCCAAAAGATTTAAACTATGCACAAAAGGGGACAAAAGAGCAAACCAAGATTCAAAGAGACAACGATTTTTACCCGAAGTTCGGATCCTTGAGGGGATCCTACGTCTCGGTTGAGGCGACACCAAGCTGGGGTCTCTTTCAACCCTAATCCTCTAGGTGTTGCACAAAGCACTCACCTACTTCTTTTTTGAATCCTTCCCTTGCGGAGGTGGATTCGACCTTCACAAACTTCCGGGGGCTTCCCACACGAACTTGGGAGCTCACCGGCGACTCCTAGCCGTCTAGGAGTCCTCAACCTCCAAGAGTAAAAGATCCGGCGAGAAATCCGCGAGAGGATGATCTAGGTGCTTAGGATGAATCAAAGTCTCTCTATCTTTCAATTTTTCTACTCACTCAACCTCCAAATAATCACAAATCAAAAGTTCAAGAGGATTTGAGTGCTTGAGCTCAAAGAGGAGAGAAGATCAGTGAATGTGCAATGAATGCTCTTGTTAGCTGGTAGGTGGGGGCTTTTATAGCCACCCAAAAACTAGCCATTTTTGTGCTCAGCCCGTCTCTATTCGGATAGTCCGAACTTATGTTCGGATAGTCTGAACAGGTTGAACATAGGGCAATCGAACACCTTAGCTCGGATACTCTGAACATTTCTTCGGATAGTCCGAATGCTTCGGATACTCCGAAAAATCTTCGGACACTCCAAACCCAAATAAGCTCAACCTAACCGAGAGGGTCCACTCGGATACTCCGAACAGAGTTTCGGACATTCAGAACCCAAAATGAACTGACCAACAGAGAGGGTTAGTTCGGACATTCCGAATTGATGTTCGGATACTTCGAACTATTTTGAGTTAGATGCACTTAGAACTTTACACTTTGACCCATTTTGAACCTAGGATTCATCTTTAAGCACATCAAGTCATCCTAAAGCTATTTCTTGTCACATCCCTCTTTATAGTACGGCCATCCTTAAACTCAAATAAAATTAAAATAGATATACAACCGTTGAGTTTAAACGATGCCTTTTCTCCTTTGATTTGAGGGCCCTCTTTTCTTGAGCGATTTTCACATGAACGTAATAATCTGTTCACAATACTCATAAAGCTCATTAGTCACTTAATCTTGTTGTTATTAATCACCAAAATCATTGAGGGGCCTAGATGCACTTTCAATCTCCCCCTTTTTGGTGAATTGATAACAACACGATTAGATTTATAAATGAATTGAAATGGGATTGTATTTGGAGTACCAAATACATGGTGGAACTCCCCCTAAATTTGTGCATTAGAAGAATTTGAGTGGAATCTCAAATGCACATATTTACGGAAAAAATTTGGCAAGAGCTCCCCCTAAATCTTTGCATTCATGAGAATATAACAAGATATTTCACAAGTAATAGCATAAACAAATATGGCATGATATCACACAATTGCATTACTTAAAAAGAAATTATAATTAAGATCCATAGTTCAACAACCACAAATAATCAAAAGCAAATAGTCATCCAACTAGAACAAGTACGACAATCAACCAAGCAAGCAAAATAACAAAATAAATCTAGTCCTCTCCCCCTTTGGCATCAAGACACCAAAATGGGTCACTCCTTGCTACCGTCGTCGTCGCCACTGTCACCGCCAGGTGCATAAGCAGAATCACCTTCATCATCTCCAGTCGGCGCAGAGACAGCGAGAAGGTCAAAGAGCTGTCGAGTCGCAGAATCTACTGTCGCTGTGTCTGACTCAGATTTTGACTCCTCAGATGAACAAGAGAGATTGAGCTTCCCTTTGATAACATTCAGCTGACGGCGAGTATCGGCAAGCTTCACATTCATCTCCTTTATCTTCTTATGGTTCTTCACTCCTAGGCAGAAGATGGCACGAAGCATAGATTTGATCGAGCTACCTGAGGAGGAAGGATGAGCCGGAGACGAGGGTCTAGCCGAGGAGGAGGGAGCTGCTGTCCTGGGGTCTGGCACGGAAGAAGGAGCAGGGGCAGGAGCTGGAGCTGGAGGAGGTGGAGCCCTGATCAATCTGACACGGTAAGGAACATGGTTCACATCCTTAGCAAACCACAGACCGGATATGCTCTCAACCATCCACATGACATAGGGAGCAAATCCACAACTGCTGCGAGGGTTAATCGAGTTGAGCCAGATCTCTTGCCAGATAAAGTCAAACACGTCAAAGGGCCACAATCCCTCACCGATCCTCAGCAGAAGGTTCCTAGAATAGGAACTGATGTTTGTGGCGTCTCCCTCCTTAGGCCAAAAGGTCTTCCTCCGCAGCTTGTACAGAATAGCATAGAAAGGCTTCAACCCCTTTGTAGTGCCCAGTTTGAAATTCTGACTCTCATCATACAAGGGATCCAAGTCATTGATGCCAGAGGTGTCGAGAATATGCAACTTATCCAAATTCTCCCAGCCCTCGGTGGAGAAGCCCAAGCAATCTGCAAATTGAGCCTTGGTCACCGAATAGTAGAGCCCATCCACCATGAACCACATAGTGCACGCTTCATCGGTGTCAATATGAAGGGTGGCATAAAATTGTGCCACCACCTCGTTGTTCCACTTGCACCGGAAAGACATGATTTCTTTTAAATTGTGGAGCTCACAGGCAGCAATAACTTGATTAAATGTGGGGTCCTCCTGCTGCTACATGTACTCCCAATCAATCCATTGCATTAGAGCCACCAGATTTTTCTTTTCAGCGATCACAGAGTCATAGAAGTCCTGCTGGAAGTGGTTCCAGAATCTCTTATCCACATAATCTTCCTGAAGA
Organism: Guadua angustifolia; assembly: GCA_036346375.1. Taxonomy (NCBI): domain Eukaryota; kingdom Viridiplantae; phylum Streptophyta; class Magnoliopsida; order Poales; family Poaceae; genus Guadua; species Guadua angustifolia. Next base: position 41,643,705 of record CM070515.1, read on the forward strand.
TATAGCAACAGATCTTGACTTCTATGCTGGCGAACCTCCTTGCCTCTCCCTTGTCCAATGCAGTAATCGATCTTCTTCTTGGGAGTTACACCCATCGGAGTCATATGGATGGATGGGTGAATCTGCAATGGTCCAATCAACTCGCCTGCACGGCGCTGCTCGACACACTTGGCTGCCCTCATCCTTGGCATTGCAGCTCGGGGATCCTCAGCAGCACTACCTCCTTGCTCGTAGGTATAGCCAATGGTCTCAATAGAGACCGTTATAGAGGCGGCGTTGCACTTACTAGGAAACCACCGCACTCCTCGGCATACAATAGGCTACTCGGTGTCATCACAACACTGCCAAATCTACAACCATCCCTATAGTCATCATTGACTCAACAAAAATATAGATGTTCATTCGTTATCATCAGCACACCAATATGCAAAATCACAATGAAGTTGATTGAAAAGAAATGGGGAGAACAAGCTGGGATTTACCAAACCCTAGCTAGAGCGTGGGTTAGCCAGGAGTTCAGGGGTGCGCATGGTTGTGAGGCAGTCGAGAGGAAGTGTCGACGATCGGGATCGCCAACCACAGAAATTGAAACGGGGTTAGTGAGACTTGGGACCCGAGCAGAGCTCAGCTCAACGAAGGAAAGAACTCGACGCGCCGAAGGTTGGAGCTGGGCGACAACGAGCGTGAGACGAGGGTTTATACTGGTTCGAGCCCCCGTGAGGGTAACAGCTCTACTCCAGTTGCCTTGCGGTGGTGGTCTTTGTTATTCTCGAGTACAGAGGTGTGTTACAGCTCAAGCTCAACAATGGCAGTGTCTAGCGCTCGAGCTCTGATGTCTTGTGTCTTCAGGCTGCGCATCCTTAGCCTTATATCCTCCCTTCTTGTAACGGACGGGAGATATTCTCGGGTGGTGGTCTTCATGCGCATCATGGGCTGGCAACAACCGCTCCGGACTTGCCACGCGCCCCTGCTTCGCCTCCACGATCCCACGCCTTGGTAACCGCTGGGCAAATGCATGTTCCAGGATCCGAGGGGATACTGGCACGAACGAGAGCTGACCCGAGCTCGAGGCCGTGCGGATGCCGTGCTCGGGGGCATACACACTCTAGGTCGCGTGCCTCGGAGTACGCCCAAGTCGTGGTTGGGGCCCCTCGAGCTTGGGAGCTCGTTGACCGTGCGCTGACCGGCCAAGGGTTGCTCAATCCTCGTCAGGAAGGTAGCCCGGGGCTGGTAGGGGCGACCACCCGAGGTGGCATGGGCGACCGCCCGAGGCGACAGGGAGGCGCTAGGGTTGGCTTGGGCAAGTTGGCGGCTCGAGGGAGGGAGCTCAGTGGCACGGTACAAGGGAGGCGTAGGGCGGTGTTGGGAACATACAGCACAGGGTGACGTGGGGAGCCAACTGGGCCCAAATCAATGGCAATGAGGAGACCTGGGGGCACGCTACAGTCCAAGGCACGGGGGGCTCAGGTGATATAGGCCCATGCACGGGTAGGGAAGACCAAGCGCGTGGTGCCCAATAGCGTAGAGGTGCATGCAAGCTAGGTGGGCCACGCGTGAGGGGCCACCATGTGCGAGGGCTAGCCCGAGTGCGAGAGAAGAAGGGATGCAGGGAGGGGCCCAAGGGCAGGGGACGAGGACCAGTGGTGGGCCCATCCACAAATAGAAGGAACGCCAGCACGAGTACCAATCTGTGGCCAAAGATCAAGAGCCAGATAGCCAGATCATGAGGAGTAGTGGGGAAGATGAAGAGAGGGATGAGAGGAAATGGGAAGGGATAAGGCTTGGGCGGAAGAAAGAAAAAGAGGAAAAGAAAAAGGAAATAAAAAACTCTAAAAATAGATAAAAATGTGCTCTTCATCATGGTGGCAACAAAATTTTAAAATAATGGCCAAAAACATAGTAATTGTAATAAACAAAATGTCAAGCTTTAAATAAATGTATAAAATTCAAAATAATTAAAATTTTCTTAAGATGTCATATATGCAAATTGAATAATAAATATTAATTCCGGTTTGGACACCATAAAACATGCAAAATCTAATAATCACTTAAGATGTGGTATTTTATAATTTTACGATATCAATCCAATCTGACCGGTGATTTCTTTCAGAATCCGCATGAGGACGCCTTTTTGAATCCAAATTTAGGCAAGTATTCTTTGATCACATTTCAATGACTTTCAATAAATTTATTTGGTTACATATGATATCTCCGATGCATCGGAAAATACTTTTAAAAAACCATAAATCGGAAGTAGTTGAAGGAATAGTTTGTTGACGAATTATTGAGATAATAATAGATATTGATATGACGGGGAATGTATCTATATATGTGGTGGGTAGAGAGTGCCGTAAGAAGGGTATCGTCGATGGGGTCCTTTACGTAGGCTAAATTAAATATAAGGATAAACAACTACACTCAGGCAATGAGTCGTATAATTCGTATCAATCATAGTGTGCGGAAATGATTAGAAATGGTTATCCTATGAGGATGTTATAATCTCTACATTGAGTAAGAGTAGATAACTATGCGTTTGAAGCTGGGTATGCCGGAAGGCCTAGTGAGGTGACACCAAAAATCAGCTATAGTTGATTCTTTCAGGCTATGTATGTATAAAGCCTAGGGTTGAGTATTGGGGCTGCTGCAATAGCATGGTACAATTAGTAGGCTGTGAGTGGGTGGGAAACATGGTGAAGGACACCACGGCTTGTCAGCTACTAGGGCTAGAGATCTAATATCTTAGTAGTGTTAAACATTATGGGTTCTTAACTAAAGTTGGGTTCACTATGGGTAATGTGGTACAAACCTGTGTAAGGTAAAATTATGAATTCATACATGTCTCCTGGATTAGAATTTACGGAAGCTAAGCCTGCCTCATATATAGGTGCTAGTAGTAATTTCAATAATTAAAATTAAAAACCCACGTTTTCCTAATAAAACCCTATTTTCCTGAAAATGGATTTGAAAGGAGGATGTCTATGAGATGTAGGTTGGTAAACTTTCATACGGTGTATTTTGTTATTAATACTTACATAGTACTTTTGTACTTGCTCTTGCTAAATTCCACTTTACTTAGAGAAATATCTGTAGACAAGTGTATGGTTGGGACACGGGCTTTAATGGGTTCGACCACGAGGCATAGGGTGAAGGTCATTGTATGATCAAGACTACAAGGAGGTGCGGTCTTTTGGAGTAATTAATACTTTTATATTATATTTTTGTTGTACTTGTATATTATATATAATTAATATACTGGATTTGTAGCTTGCGTGGCAATGAATTGTAATAAGTTTCCATTTCAATCCCTAATTATTGTTCTGCTGTAATATGACCTGTTGCCCCACCCGCCCATGTCACCGACGACGTCGGTTCCTCCACCGGATGACGAAGATCTGTCAGGATCCAATTGAATCCAACTCGAATTTTGGATATGATGATTGGGGAATCTGGGATAAGAACGAAGCAAACCCTAGCTACAAGAAAACTAATAATATGCTTCTTTCTTCTTGATTTCTCATTTGACATCCTTGGTTTAACTACCTCAAGTTTTCCAGCATTACATAGCTGAATTACATCGACGCGGGAAAAGGCAAATATGTGCCGTCGATAGTGTCTAATATTGATTACTGAAAACATTTCTAGCCCTCCGATGATATAAACTTCATGCTACGTCTCCCGCTTAGATTTAGCCGTTTTGTTGAAGTTGGTGAACCTTTGATGCCCTTAACTAGGAAAAACCGAAAAAAAGGGCTCGAATCTAATTAACCGTTGACGCTGACAACAATTGAGGAAACAAATCATATCAAAAAAGGATTAGTTTAAAAATATTTTGAATTTAAATTTATGAATCAACACGAAGCTAGAATATTACTCCCTCCGGTCACAAATAATTGTCATTTTGAACATCGATACGGTCTCCAAAACACAGCTTTAATCACTAATTTCTATTATAATATACAACCCAATAAAATTATAATATTATGAAAGTATTTTTTGAGACAAATGTATATGTACGATTTTTATGTATTCCATTTTAATATTTAAATTCAAAAATTTGACTGTATTTATGTTCAAAATGATAACTATTTGTAACCGAAGGGAGTATTAATTTGATAATCAACCCATGGGTACATTTCGTGTAACTCAAGCAAAATAACTAGACTACATCCTGTTTGACCCGTAACCAGACCCCACATTTATACAGCGCAAACGAATCAACAACACCAATTAAGAAAGAATATATTTAAAAAACCAGGTTTTATTTTGACATTTGCAGAAAAACCCATATGTCTTGTTTAGTGACATTTAACCCTAGAATTTACGGGTTAATGATTTCGAAAACACCATTCTAGTAAAATCATGGCTCACCTATGTTTAGAAATAGAAGGTAGTTGGGTGGAGTGGATTAATCATAAAATCCCGGTCGGTCGATATGGCTGCGAAACCTACTGACCATAAAATCCCGGTCAGTCGATATGGCTGCGAAACTTACTGACCATAAGACGGTTTAGTTCTATAAGTAAAAAAACCCGCTGTTTTATATACCTATAAAATAGAGGAATTGATCATTTGTTCCATTTTACTTAGTGCAATTGATAAAATATCTCGTTTGTTTTACTAAATCAGAGAAATATAACGAAATATTTTATCAATGATTTATATAAGTGAGGGTATTTTATCAATTAATCTCTATAAAATTAGGTTCTAAATCCGCTCATTATCGTGATCGTAAAATTGAGGTTTTCTGAAATTTACTCGTCCTGTCGAGAAAAGAACGAACGAGTCGGGAGGGGCTTCGGGAGCGCGCTCTCCTCTTTTACCTCCCCGAACTCCGAGCGTGCAATAAATGGCGTCGTAGCCACGGGCTTCTGCGAAGGTCGACCTCCCCTCGCCACCTCGCGGCCTTCCTCCTCGCAATCTGTTGTGCCCTCGTCAACCGGTGACCTCACCGTCGGCGTCTGGACACAGCAAGCCAGGCACGCCTACTCATTCCACTCAATTCTCCTCTCGTCCAGAGCGCCCTCCTCCTCCTTCCCACCTCCACTCGCGCTGGACTGGCGTGGAGTGGAGATCCATTCGAGCTTGGAATCAATTTCTTCTCTTTCTGGTAAGAACCTTAGCTTAGTTTAGAAGGATTTGATTGCTGCAAGAGTTTGTTTTGTTGTTGGGGATCTTTTCTTTGTTGTGAATCCAAATCTTCCTTGCTCTCTATTCAGTTTGCTGAGGATTTGTTTGCAGTTTAGATTCCCAAGGATCTTAGGGGTTCAACTGAACCCCCCATGCCCCAGGTCAAGGCCAAGGTATCAGCGGTGGCGGCGACCTCAGCCGGCACGTCGGCGGTGGCGGCGGCGCCGCCGCCGCCAAGGAGGTGGGACGGGGTGGACCCGTCGCTGGAGAGGATGGTGCTGAGGGCGTGCCTGGACCAGGCCCCCGAGCGGCGCCGCGTACGCGAGGCATTCAAGGACGTGCAGCTCAACATCGACCACTGCCTCTTCAAGGTCCGTACGTGCCCCCTCCCCCCCCTTTTTTTTTCCTGCCTTACAATCCAGAATCCCAGAATCGAGATAGGATGTTGTTGTCCTAATGGGGTCACGAAGGTGCTGACTGCTGACTGCTGATGGTGTCTGGACAATCTTGATGTGGTCTGGATGGTTCTGTTATGATGGTATCCCTGTGCTAGCTTTTGATTTGGTGGTATCTGGACAATCTAGATATGGTCAGGTTTTGACTTAAAGCCCTTTAGGAGTATGTGTTTAGGAAGGAACTCTCTGAGGATGATCTAGAGCTTGGAGCTTTGTGTCAGGATGGTCCAAACTTGGGTCAGTGTTAGTGCCCACACAAAGCTTTGTGATTGGTCCGGTCACCATGGAGATGGCCATATGTTGTACTACTTAATTAGGATGGTCCAGAGTCCATACTTACTACTGATTTTTGCACTGTATGAGGTGTAAAGGCTAGTTTGGGATTATGGGTTATGAATAGTCGGTCGACTGCTTTTGGTTTACATCTCTCGGAAGTTGGAGCCTGAATTTTGTGTAGTCCAAGCATGCTAGGGCCTTGAATAAAGCCAGATCATTCTTGAGGTGCTTGAGCGTATCTGTAGCACGTATGAGAGCGAACTATTGTCCATGTGGAGCAATATTTAGAGAAAGGAAAAATTGCCACCATAGTGCTGAAAGAGTACCACCAGTTTAGTAAAGTAGCAGAAAAAGTTCAAACCTTAGTAAAATGCTACTCCAATCTTCCGTTAAATTTTCAAACATTATGAGCAGACCTATCATTTTTGTCTATTCCTAATTTCCTTTGTGCTGGCGCTTTTATTATGCTAACTATGCTTTTGATGTTATGTCATGCCATGGATGGCTTTTCTTACTTGCATTTGTTCTATGATGCAGGAGCAATATAGTGGCATCGGCACAAAGGAGGTGTTGTTTCTTAGTCTAGCCATTGTTTTATACAGTTTTGTCATAATAAGGGGGTGTTTGGGACAGCTCTAGCTCCACCAAAATCAGTGGAGTTGGTGGAGCAGGGTATTTCTAGCTCCAGAAATTTGTGGAGCTGGAGCTGTGGGTAAATTAAGAGTGTTTAGGTAGATCATCTTGTTTACATTTTAGACTAAAAATATAAACATAATTCACTTTATTTTAGCCTATAAGTTTCAGCTCTGAGCTGGAGCTGGGATCTGGAGCTCTCCCAAACAGGGCCTAAGTAGATCCATGCACTTAAGTGCTGCAATATATAAATTTCTGTTACATTGTGTGTAAGATTCTTAGGCATGTAGAATTTGTCCATCTTCTTTCCACTAGTGTGTGTGCTCTAAGTAAAGAGGGGGATTCAAGAGATTCCACTCTTCGTAATCCAGCCGGCGTAGTGATGTATTTTATTCAGTTGATTTGAGGTAATAAGCACTATGCAGAAATATTGATGTGAGATAGGATAATTTCAGTATTTTTTTTAAAAAAGGTAGGGCAATGTTGATGTGCATTGGGTATTATCAGATATTCACTAGTTCCTCCTTTTATTCAATAGAAGAATTTTTTGCTGTGAAGGATGAAACTTCACTGGTAGTTATGCTTAAACACAAGTTGACTATTACATAGATAATTCTTTGCTGGTTTGTGAGACATTCTAAGATTGTATGCCAAAAATGTTAATTTGCTCATTGATACTCCCAAGTCCTAAGCCATGATGGCATAGCAGTTGATCCTTGGCTCTTCAGAAATTTATGCCAACTTGTTGATTATATGTTCTCCATCGTAGCAATGTGACATTTTTTTTCTCTTCAACAGTCATATGAGCTGAACTCCAGGGGTGTGGAGATTTTCTCAAAATGTTGGTTTCGAAAATGACCGCATGAGAGCTATTGTTTGTGTCTGCCATGGTTATGGAGACACCTGTACATTTTTCCTTGATGGTATCCTTTGCCCTTTGATGCTAGTAATGTTCAATTTGATATGATACTTCATTTTTGCTACATTTTGGAAGTTTGTTTTCTTTCAGGGATTTGTAGGAAGATCGCTTCAGCTGGATATGGAGTATTTGCATTGGACTACCCTGGTTTTGGTCTTTCAGAAGGACTTCATGGATATATTCCAAGTTTTGATAATCTTGTTGACGATGTAGCTGAACACTTTGCTAAGATCAAAGGTATGCTGTCATTACTTTGTTACTGGTTTGAGTCGTTTCTCATGTTGTCTCCTTTTCTATACAAGTTTTTGGGAAACAATTGGGAAATTTATTATATTTTGTCCAAATTCAAAGGTATGCTTTTTTTTTGTTAAAATTGCAATGTATGAGGTTCATATGTCAATTTTACATGGATTTTCTTTCACCAAGTTGAGTAACTTGATCTTCTGCACAAGTAACATGCAGAACTGTTTGCTAACCACCTTAAGTATCACCATAATGCAGTTGCATCTTTTGGTAGAGCTACTATAAGTTTTGTTTCACTTTTGAGTTTTTAGAAATTAACAAAATGTACATATTGTGTGATCTTTCGCTTCTTGTACTGGAAATATGTTGCTTTCTGTAGCTTTACAAACTGTGGCTAAAAAGTTGCTTTATTTTGTTTTATTCTCTTCCGAATTGTAAAAGAAACATGTACTAACTTCGATCTAAAACACTTGTTTTAGCTCCACGTGCAAAGAACAAGGGAATAATTAATGCTTTAGCTTTTGAGATAGTTTACTCTTATTAATTGTATGCTCATATCTCTAAAACCAATATTAATAAGTGCAAAGTGTTGCCTTAAGAAAAATCAAAATGTCAAGTATTTGGAAACCAAAACTAATGAGCTAAAATAAAAACTATTTTGGACTGGAGCGAGTACCATTCTGTGGAGCGCTACCAGTGTGGTACTATTTATTACAAAAAATTGAGATTGATTGCGAATGTTGTGGTATAGGAGTTAATCTTCTATGTTTAACTGTTTTGTCAATACATACAGTGGAATTGATTTTGATAATGGCAAAGAAGAGATTTGCATGGGCTAAGCTTCATGTAAATGGTTTCAGTTTGAATTAAGTACATGCTGCCGTATACAACCTCCACAATGCCAAACTGTAGAATGGTTGACAAACTGGTAAAAGTGAATCTTCTTTGAAATAGTGATTAAATTTGTCAATCAAGTTTTTCCATTTTCTACTTCATAAATGATCTTATCTTTTTTCAAGAAACTTCCTGTTATTATCTTTAATTGAATTTATATCTGGGCATATTTTATTCCTTTTTTTTGTAAGACAATACATGCTATCTGAATATTACTCATTTCACTGTAAAAATGCAATTCATATGTTGCCAGGAAATCCTGAAAATAGCGGTCTTCCAAGCTTTTTGTTTGGTCAATCTATGGGTGGAGCAGTTGCATTGATGGTTCACTTTAAGCAACCGAACAAGTGGAATGGTGCAATACTAGTTGCACCCATGTGCAAGGTAGTCTATCAATATAGGAGTGTTGGACTCTATAGCAGTTATGTCTGGGCACATATTCTCAAACTCATTTATTTATAGATAGCAGATGATGTGGTTCCGCCTTGGCCTGTTCAGCAAGTTCTAATTTTTTTGGCTAGACTTATTCCAAAAGGGAAGCTTGTTCCACAGAAGGATTTGGCAGAGTTGGCGTTCAAAGAGAAGAAAAAACAAGAGCAGGTCAATACTATTTGACATACTGACTTTCTAGAATTGATACTTCGATTCATTCATTTTTTTTATTTTTTTCTTCTTTGGTTTCATTTCAACTGATTTGCACATTATTTGTTCACAGCTATTCAGTCCAGATATGTTTTTTTTTGGAAGAAAATAATGGGAAAAACTAAAAAGATCCATTTAATATCGCTTCATGCTCCCACCCCCAAAAGAAAGGGCATTCTCATCCGTTTTCAATAATTAGCACAACATAAAACTTATGACATACAAACGATCTTCCTTTATTATTTCTTCTTCCAGTCTTGGGTAAATTTTTCCTGAACTATGTATGAAAATGTAATTCAAAAGAAGGTACTGTTAGGTTTGTTACTTGTGGAATAATTTTGTGGTTGAACGATTGCTTAGTTTATTTCATTGAAAATTTCCTTATTCAATTTATTTAGCCGTGGTTTATGCCGTGTGAAAAGAATGTTCTTATTAACTCTCTGTTCGATGCAGTGTTCTTACAACGTAATTGCCTACAAGGATAAACCACGTCTCCGAACAGCTTTGGAGATGCTGAGAACCACACAAGAGATAGAGAGTCGTCTAGAAGATGTATGTGGCTTATTTTTACTTTGCTCCAGTTGGTTCTGTTATACATGTCACCCATGCTATCCAAGTTCTATACAGTTGCTTATAACATTACCCATTTTTATGTCAGATTTAGTGAAGAGAGGAATTGGGTCTGAATTGTTAGTTGTGTTGCAAGAGCCTAAGGGGGCTAATATATAGTGTATATGAGTGCAAACCCTAGACTAGATTACAATTCCTTAACTGCCCCTAACACGCACGACCATTACACTTCTACTCTCACATTGCTTGTTGGATGCTTCGAGTTTAAGACCTAATTCGATAGTTCAAAATTTTCTTTATGAGCTGATCTTTTGTCATTATGGTTTGTTGTAGTAAGTGTAAAAGTCATGCTTTTGAGCATAAAAAATCTGAAAGTAGAAAGGTTTAATCAGATAGGCCTATGACAACAGTTAATAAAAAACTGTTGTCCTTGCTACACACACTTGTCCTTATAAGATTTCAATTTAATGAACTATGCTGTCTTTGAAAGACAACTTTTTAAAGAGTCGTATTACACTATAGCATTGTAGGTATTCTGTTTTTCATGTTGAGGCAATTCAGTTCTTTGATGTTGAAGCCTGCTTCACCTTTCCCATTTAGGTTTCTCTGCCCATTATCATTTTGCATGGTGAGGGTGATTTGGTCACTGACCCAGGCGTGAGTAAAGCGCTCTATGAAAAAGCAAAGAGCTCAGACAAGACGCTGCGGATTTATAAAGATGCATACCATTCTATCTTGGAAGGTGAACCGGACGAGACAATCTTTCAAGTTCTCGATGATATAATCTCTTGGCTGGATCAACATTCCACATTGGAAGTTTCGTCATCATAAACTGCAGAGCTATTTAAATTTATTTGCCAACGTTCTCTTGTCGGGGATCCTAGATCCAATAAGGTCGGGACCTCCATTTTAGCATCAGCCCTGTATTCGTTCTTACTGATTGCGAATGTTTCTCATCTCAGCGCTTTAAATAAGTGATTAATGTGTATTTATCTATCAATTTTTTTTTACGAAAAGTTTGGAGATTGAGCTCCCCCTTTTTTATTTCATTCACCTTATCTTTAATATATTCCGATTTCTTTTTCGTTGTATGTTTGAGTAGAAGACCTGTCAATTTGAGTGAAGGGAAACAGTAAAGAATGGGAACAGACAGAAATGTATTTAGTTCCTACAGCTTACAACAAATTAGACGGGCAGCATAGAGTAAAATGCTAAAATGCCACGTTTTTTTTTTGGGTAACACCGTGGTGCAATTTGGCTCGCATATGTTGGGCTAGACTAAAATGGTGGTTTTAGTCTAATATAGCTCTATTAGTTTGTACTCCGTGCGTTTTTTGTGGGCGAAACTAAGAAAACCAAATATGTAGTACTGTGATAAATGTTATTGCTCTATCACGTTAAAAATATTTGAGAAATAAATCGACAACCGAATGACCGCTGTACATTAAAAAGGTCCTGTTGGGTAGGAATCCACACTTTACTGCAAAAAAAAAAGTGTGGTTGCCACACTTTTTGATAGACAACTGTTTGTTGCGGAAAATTTGATAAAAGAATTGAATGTACCACTGCCTCGCGAGCAAGCCAATTAGCCAAACAATAGCTGCAATTATGGCTAAGAGAGTATTGCGAGCTATAATTATGCCTACGAATCAAACACTAACCACATTTAATCAAATTTGCATCAGACAGCGAACGAGCGAGCGCCTCGGGTGGCTTGCTGCGTGAGTGACTAGAGCTCCACCAAAATTCAAAAAAAAAAAAAAATGCATCAGATAAGCATACCAAAGTGTGACGTAGGCTCCTCCTTTTTCCTTCTTGGCAGACTTACTTTGTCTTGGCTAAGGTGCATCCGAAAGAAGCCTGCTCCGCTGCACTTACGGTCTTGTGGCAGAGATCTAGTTTGGGCGATGCTGAGAGGATGGAAGGGGCTGGATGCGATCGCGCGGTGTTCTCCGGTGGCAAGGATGGTTCTTCTACCACAGGGGCTGGCGTCGGGCTGGGGTGCGATCGAGCGGTGTCTTCAGGTGGCAAGGATGGATCTTCGGGTTGTGGTGCGGCGGGTCGTGCAGTGATCACAGATGATGGGGTAGGCAGGGTTGAGACTAAATCAAAGGTATGTTACGAGGATCAGATTCGGCAAAATTTATCTCCGGTTTTAGAATCAACGGATCGGTTAAATCGATCATTCGTTGAATCCAAATGGGTTGAAGGTGAAATGGGTTCTTGTCTGGGAGTTGCGGTGGATCAAAAGAATCGATCACTCGCAGATGCTCCATTGACAAAGCGCAATTCAAGAAATCGTGGTGTTCAAATTCGACCTTGGTGCGGTCCGCTTCCTCGTCCCAGAAAAGTGCAAGCTGTGACGCTGGCTGCGTTCTGCCCTGCGACATTGTTCTCTCCACGAGATCGGTCGTCAGAGGTGTCCTCGTTATCGTTGGATGATCACCAGTTGGAGGACGCGGCAGCCATGGATAACGATCTTGAGCACCAGCAGCCAGCATTAATTTCGCAACAGCATTTTCCGCCTCTGTCGGAGACGTTGCAGGGAATGAGTCAATCAGGGAGATGGTGCGGGCCCACGATTTTTCGAATCCTGTCAAGTTGGACTTGGATAGACAGGCTTTGGTGCAACGAGCCAAGTTTTACGGCCTGCAACGGGTTATGTTCAGAAGACCGCTGTCTAGGGTCGGTCGTAGCGTCTCGCCAATAGCATTGTCTCCTCGTTACGCCGCCAGAAAACAATTCTCATACGCTGATATGGCGGCTCGGCCACCGGTGGGTGATCAGCGGCGACTTGCTCAGTACCAAGCGAGAGGAGACTCGCAGGGTTTTTATTCCGCACCCTAATCGCGGGCATGCCCCTACTGGCCACGGTGGGAGCGGTGCTCGGCGTGGCCCTGACCGTGCCGGCGGGAGCGGAGCTGGGCGTGGCCAAGACCGTGCTGGATGGCGCGTGCTTAATCCTGGTCGTGGGCGTGGCATTGGACAGGAGCAGGCGGGTGATGCTTTTTCAACCGGTCTTCACAGCAGCGGTACCAGAACCAGGGCAGCACTCCGATCAACCGTGATCAGAATTGGGGTGGTCGCGAGGTGGCTGTTCCAGTCAGAGATCAAGATGTGCGCTTAGAAGCTGGCAAGGCCAAGAAGCCACGGCCGCCATTTTGCTTCCGCTGTAAGTGTATTGGGCATATTCAAGAGAATTGTAATGTGGACCTTGATTATTACATTTGGAATAAGCGTAATTCTCATTTGGCTGCAAAGTGCCCAATTCTCAAAATGCCAAAGCCTTCAGTGTTAATGTCAGGATGTGCTAAAATGAATTGTGTTTTTTAGAATACCGGAGTTGGATTACAAGTTGGAAGTCCCAGACCCAGCTCCAACTGCTTTGATAACGGTCATGGGTGGCAAGCTTGATGCTGCTTCTATCCAGATTGAGCTGGCCAAGTTGTCTAGGGTTGAATGGAATTGGGAAGCTTTACATCATGGTGAGGATGCATATCTCGTAGCTTTTCCTTCTGAGGAAAAATTAATCCATATGGCTGACATCGAGTATAAGTTGAAAAGTGGAATCACTCTTAAGATCAACCAATGGGAATTGAATGGTGATGCGACTCCAGCTTATTATTTGGATGAGATTTGGGTTCATGTGACGGGAGTACCTCATGCGTGGCGTCATTACTTGGGCTTCTGGGTGCTTGGTTCTATGATTGGCACCACTCTGGATGTTGATATGTTAACATACAGGAAAAAGGGGGTCATTCGCTTATTGGTGGGTCTGTTGGACACCAAGCGCTTGCCCTTGACAACGGACATTGTGTTTCACAAGGTGGGTTATGACATTACTTTCTCGCCTGAGGCTATATATTTCGTGCATGCATTACCACCCCAAGCTGCCATGGTTGCTAATGAGCGTGACGACGTGGATGGTAATGTGACAGAGGCTACTAAAGAAAGGGACACTGATCAAACAATCAAGAAGATCAAGAATGTGACAGATTCTAGCTCTAATGAAAGACAAGGATCAGTTTCTATGCAAGTTGATGGTAAAGAGACTAATAATAGGTCTAGTAACTTATTGTCAGGGGTCATTGCAATTACTCCTTTGGGAAAAAAACCAATTGTTAGGTCATCTAAATCATATGTAGATGATTGTGACAAACCTATTGGTAATGTCTGGGTGACAAAGATGTGTTCTCCTTGTGCAAAAGGGAATACTGATCAGCGGGATTCTTGCCTGGCTAAGGGGTCAAATTCTCGAGATGATATCTCTGTTAACATTGGTGCAGGCAATGAGCGGTCTCCTTTACTGAAACATCCTGTGTCATGTAAAGACCGACAATCGTTAGCAGTGTCCAGTTGTGGCCGGCAGGCTATAACCTGTGGAGTGGCTCATTCACCGGAGGCTGGCTTATCCAAGGCTGTGACGCCAATTCTTCAGGCAAAGTCAGTCGATAAGGGGAGTGAGCATGTTATGTTCTTGCTATCTCAGAGTACCAATTACAAGCTATTGAGAGGATTGGGAGGAAGAATCAGAGAAGGGTTTTGGGGAAGAAGACACAAGGGCAGAGAGAGGAATGAGAAACTGAGGAAGAGGAATAGCACTGTTTTTCTGTTCGATGCTTCCCTTTCAGCTGTTCCTTGCTTTTGTAGTGTCCCCCCTTTCTCAACCGATCGAGTGGGCCCAGTCCGTGACATTCCCCTCCCGTTGAAATGCGGCTTGCCCCCAAGCCGATGCCTGGCGCGCCAAGTGAACAATATGAAGCCGATGACACTGTCACAGTCCGGCGACGCCACCAGATCTGGAAGGCCCTCATTAGGTTTGGGCATTCCCGGCCTTGCCCACTGAAAGCCTCGAACCATTCCATGAACATGGCTTGTTGTTGTGTCAACGTGAGTGTCAACAGAGCCTGCCCGATTCCTTCCTCCAGTGTCTGCTGGTTAGCCCATAAAACTGCAAATTTCTCTCCCATCTGTCTGTGTATCATAATCTGTAGCAGCCAGTTGACGTTCTCAACTTGCTTGTAGCTTCTCTCAAGTGGTCCTTTTCCAACTGAAATGGATGTTTGGTCAGCAGGGTCCAGATCTGAGACTTCTTCAATTAATTCCGCAAGACAGTTCAGGCAAGAATGGCAGATACAGTAAATGCTCCTCTTGTCTAGCTCTTTACCACCGTTTATGCAGATAGAAGTCTTGGATAAGATACTATCCACTAGAGTCCGCAGCTCCTTCCGAGCATTACTGCTGGTCCCCGTTGTGATGGAATCTATGAGTTCAACTACCAGTTCTGCAGATGAGGTGGGTTTTTGTGGTTGTAACCTTGCTACCAAATCTAGGAAAGTTGCCTTGTCAGAAGAATACTGAGAAAGCAAACTCCCAATTTTCCCCTCTTCTTGCTCACTCCATGGGACAGCCTTAAGATATTTTAGACATATTGCAACTCCTGGTTTTTCATCTAGCCCTTGTAGCTGTAGATGGGGGTGCCTCTCACGTAACATTGAAGTTGCCTGGCCGCCTAGGGTTTTATACGGTGGAAGTGAGAATGACCAGAAGCCATCATTTCTCTCATCAGACCCCCCATCACCGCTACCCTCTGTGGTCGCCTTGATATCACCTTCCTCAACAGCCTTTCTTTGCAGGGACTCAATCAGATCCATCATCTCTCGGTTGATCTGTGGATTCTGTAGGAAGTCAAAAATATCAGTTGGGCAGGAGGGCCACTTCTTTACAATCTTCTGTGCCCATAGAGTCCGACCACCACGGCTTCTTTCCCTCATAGACGACGGACTGTCATATGCCCCAAGCAAACAAGTCTTGCAAAAGTTATGAGCACAGGGAGTAGTAAGTGGTTCTTTTATCACTTTACGACAGATGGAACACCCAACCTCTTTCAACAGCCTTTCAGCCACCGACAGGCGAGCGCGCCTTGCAAGTCTCCGGATTTCCTTGTCAGTCTCCGGATTTCCTGTTAGAACAGGCTTCCTGCTGATTGGTGGAGACTTCATCCATTTCCAGCCTTCTTTCTCATCATAGTCCCAAGAAGGAGTTCCTTTCCTCTCAGTTTTGTCGGTCGCACCTTGCAGCTCCTTAATCTTGGCCCGTGGTCTTGGACGGTCACCATGAACATCACTGGTCCAAGGAGCTGGTTCATTGTCACAGCGAACAAAGAGATACCTCACACCAGATTCAGGAGCATATGAAGAACGCTTCTCCTTGTGAGATCGCACAACCTTGACAGGGTAACCCTTCAAGCAACTAATACACAAAGCAGCATTCAGCTTCTCAAATTTCTGATCTAATGATTGCTCCTTGTTTGTCCGCTTGTTCTCGAGTAGATCTCTTCCACCACCTCCAGTGTAAAGAAACCACTCCCCATGGTCCTCGCCATCTGTGTACCCTCCTGAGAGTGCTACTGACTGAGCTACATGAGGAAAATGAGCACCATATCGTGGGCCGGCCTCGATGGCGTTGACACCACCGGGGCGGAGCTGGAGCGCGCGGACGCTGCGCTCCATGACCTGGACACACAAGCGGAGGAAGCGGTTGAGGTGGTCGCCGTCGCAGAAGACGCGGTCGACATGTCCTCGTTCTTGAATACGCCAGAGGCGTTAGTAGCAGACGGGTGGTCGCCGCGTCCCAGCCAGGCGTGTGGGCGACGACACCTCGAAGTCCTTGAAACCGAGTCCTCGCCGAGCACGGAGTCGGCGCGAACTCGCCCGCCAGCGGCGCAATGAGCAGCATGGCGTGAGCGCCACGGACGTGGAAGTCCCGAGCGTGGAGGAACTTGAGAAGCACAACATCGGCTCGCTCGCTTGGTGACGGAAGCGTTTTCACGGAAGGCGAGGGTTGAGGGCACGCCTGTGGAGATGGAGTCCGGTTGGGTGGCGAGGCGCCTTCCAAGCATTGCGTCGAATAGCCAGGGCACGGTGGAGGTAGGCGCTTCCATTCGCCATCGCCCTACGCCCGAGGTGGGGTGGGACGGCGGCAACGAGCACCTTCCGCCGGACGCTTGGAAGGAGGAGGACTTGCGAAGCGGTGGCGGCGTGAGGACATCATTCGTGATGTTCGCGCCAAAGTTGAACGCCTTGCAAACCGCCGCAGCCGCCGCTGGGGAGTGGAAGCGCCGCCGTAGTCGCGCCGGTTTGTTGAGGGTCGAGCGCCATCTCCTCCGCTGAGGTCTCGGCGAGTCCCGGGAGACCAGATCCGGCGAGATGAGCGCGGAGACGGCGAGGATGGGCCGACATCGCCGCAGCTTGCGATTTGTGCCGATGTTCCCACGGCGGAGTGGTCTCATAACGCGAATCCAACACCTCCACACGCTCCATCACCACGCCGATCGCGGATCGCACCTCGGTGATCTCCGATTTCACCCCATGGACGCCGCCCGAATTTGCCTCAATAGAGCGTTCATTCCTTCCAGCTTGACTTTCATCGATGCCATAGCAAGGGTCACTTGGCTCGATACCAAATGTTATGTTCTTGCTATCTCGAGTACCAATTACAAGCTATTGAGAGGATTGGGAGGAAGAATCGAGAAGGGTTTTGGGGAAGAAGACACAAGGGCGAGAGAGGAATGAGAAACCGAGGAAGAGGAATAGCACTGCTTTTACGCTCGATGCTTCCTTTCACTGTTCCTTGCTTTTGTAGTGTCCCCTTTCTCAACCGACGAGTGGGCCGCGTGTGAGCATCCAAGGCCCAATTCGCGATGAAAGCAATCGATGTTTCCATTCTCGGGCACCGAGGTCTCAAGGCTGTCTGGAGATAGTAGGTTGGACAGAGGAAGTCTGAGTCTGGCGCAGCAATCCAGTGGAATGCAAAACTTGAACACACATACAGGAGATGTTAGTATGCTGAGCAAGGCAATGCGGCGTACTGCGGCGCGAAATTTGGATTCCGAGATGAACACCAAGACGATGGCTTCCTCAAAAGGAGTGTCACATTCGCCTTCGACTTCGCTTCCCCTAGAGCTTGGTATGTTTTCTGGGGCTAAATCCTTTTCTATTGTTGATATGCCAAATGATGAATGCGCAACAAATCTTTACAATTTAGGTTTTAGAATGACAAAAGGTAGCATAGAAACAAACCTATCTCTTAACAAGCTCAAAAGGGTGGAAATCGATAGAGTTAGAGTGAAGCAGCCTAGACAGAAAGAGTCCAAAAAAGAGACAATTGTAGCAAACATGATAAATCCCTTTGAGTCAAGTGTTGACGAAGCCGCTGATGATAACAGTGACTTACTCACGCACTTGATCAAAGACGTTTCGGAGGTTGGCTTTGAATCGGAGGATCTGGACACGCACATTTGTGACCTCTTGGTCTCCTCTCGGAAGTCCCGTAGGTACTGGAAAGGTAATAATGGGAAAAATAATAATAATAAATAGTGTATTATGAAAGGTTTATTTTGGAATAGCAGAGATCTTTCAGACTTGGCTAAGTTTCGTTATATCTCGGATGTTGTTAAAGAAAACAACTTAGATTTTATAGCAGTAATGAAAACATGCAAACAAGATATGTCTAATTCGAATCTGGCACGATTATCTGGGGGTGCGGATTTCGTTTGGCATTGTTTACCTCCCAGAGTGAGGTCAGGGGGTATTCTTCTAGGAATCAATGCAACATCGTTTGATTTATCCTTAATTGTCGAAGGGGAATTTTTTATCAAATTTCATTTGTGCAATAAGTTGGATAAATTCAAATGGATCCTTATGGCAGTGTATGGTCCAAATTTCAGATGACTTCAAACCAAAGATTTCGTGAACTCGTAAGAACATGCCAACAAAACTTTCTGCCAACTCTAATTGGAGGGGACTTCAATATTATGTGAAGTTGCAAGGAAAAGAATAATGATAGATTCAGTGAACGTTGGCCCTTCTTATTTAATGCTGTGATAGACAGTTTTGATTTAAGGGAGATCGAGCTCACTGGTCGGCAATTCACATGGGCAAATTCTTTATCTAGTCCTACCTTTGAGAAGTTAGATAGGGTTCTCATGTCTACCGAGTGGGAGTTTAAATTCCCGCTTGTTTCTGTCCATGCATTGGATAGGGGCATTTCGGATCATACCCCTTTAATTCTTGACACTGGAACACAGGCCTTTTCGGGAACATATAGACCATTCCGGTTTGAGTTGTGTTGGTTCGAACGAGAAGATTTCTATGATAGAGTGGTAGAAATCTGGAATAGGCCGGTGAAAGGAAAAAAATTCAGTCCAACGATGGAATCACAAATTAGGGGCTCTGCTCAGGGTTTTTCGTGGGTGGGCTTATCATACTAATGGTGTTTACAAACAAAAGAAAACCGACCTCCAGTCGACTATCTATGAGCTGGATATAGCTGCTGAGGGTAGGGATTTGACTGAGAGCGAGCGAGAGAATCTAGCTCAGGCTCGGGATAATCTAGCATGTCTTCTTAGGGAAGAAGAAATCAAATATTATCAGCGGGCTAAAGTGAAAGATGTTCTCTTAGGGGATAATAATACTAGATACTTTCAGGTGATTGCCAACGGTAAGCACAGGAAGAAAAGGATTTATTCTTTAGAATATGAGGATGGGAAAATCGAAGGACAGGCTAATCTAAAAAATTATATTACTCAGTTCTACAAGGAACTTTTTGGAGAGCCTGAGGAGAGTATGATGAGCCTAGATGACGAAGAACACCATGACATTGTGAGAGTATCACAGGCAGAAAACGATCTGTTAACCGCACAGTTAACTGAGAGTGAACTTAAAGAGGCTATCTTTCAGATGGATCATAACAAGGCTCCTGGTCCAGATGGCTTCCCGGCTGAATTTTATCAAAAATTCTGGGAGGTTATTAGAGGGGATCTATTCTCAATGTTTCAAGAGTTATATGCGGGGGATTTACCTATTTTCAGTCTGAATTTTGGTGTTATAACTCTTGTACCAAAAGTTCAAGAGGCTAATATAATACAACAATACAGGCCAATATGCCTTTTGAATGAGAGTTTCAAAATCTTCACGAAAGTTGCCACAAATAGATTGAACTCGGTTGCAGATAAAGTTGTCAGCCCAACTCAAACAGCTTTTATGCGAGGTCGAAACATCCTTGAGGGTGTCGTCATTCTGCATGAAACCTTGCATGAGTTGCATAGGAAAAAGCTTAGTGGTGTTATTTTTAAGATCGATTTCGAGAAAGCCTATGATAAAGTTAATGGCCATTCCTGTTACAAGTCTTCCGAATGAAGGGATTCTCCTCCAAGTGGATTTCTTGGATTCAGTCATTCATATCGGGAGGTAGTGTGGCGGTGAATGTTAATGGGGAGATTGGAAACTACTTCCAAACAAGGAAGGGACTACGTCAGGGGGATCCTTTATCGCCCCTCTTGTTTAATATTGTTGCGGATATGTTGCCAATCTTAATTAATAGGGCTAAGGATCAGGGGCAAGTGGGTGGGGTAGTACCTCATTTAATTGATGATGGCCTATCTATTTTATAATATGCAGATGATACAATCCTTTTTATGGAAAACGACCTGGAAAAAGCGCGCAATATGAAGCTATTGCTTTGTGCGTTTGAGCAAATCTCAGGGCTAAGAATTAATTTCCATAAGAGTGAGTTGTTCTGCTTTGGAGATGCTCAAAACTCCGAAGAACAATACGTGGAACTGTTTGGTTGTAAGCACGGGAATCTCCCTCTGATGTATCTCGGTATTCCTATTCACTATAGAAAACTACGAATCTTAGATTGGAAAATGGTAGAAGATCGTTTTCAAAAAAGGCTTAGTAGCTGGAAGGGAAAACATCTCTCGGTGGGAGGTAGACTGACATTGATTAATTCAGTGTTGCCTGCCTATGTATATGATGTCTTTTTTTGAAACTCCTAAAGGGGTTCTTAAGAAACTTGATTATTTTCGGTCTCGGTTTTATTGGCAAGGGGATGATCACAAGAGAAAGTATCGCCTTGCTAGGTGGAACTTCTTATGTCAACCAAAAGATCAAGGAGGTCTAGGGATCCATGACTTAAAATGTAAGAATACTGCCCTTCTAAGCAAATGGCTATTTAAACTGTTAACATCAGAGGGTACCTGGCAACAGTTGATTAGAAATAAATACTTAGGCTCAAAGCCTCTTGGGCAAGCTGAGTGGAAACCAGGAGATTCTCATTTCTGGTCCAGTTTGATGAAGGTAAAGCAAGATTTTCTTTGCTTTGACACCTTCAAAATTAATAATGAATCGCAGGTGAGGTTCTGGGAGGATACCTGGCTTGGAAATTGCCCACTTAAAGATCAATATCCTGGATTATATAGTATTGTTCGAAGGAAGTTTGTAACCATTGCGGAAGTCTTAATAATAGCACAACCAAATATCTCTTGGAGAAGGTCGCTGCTTGGACCAAAATTAGTGGTGTGGAGTGATTTACTTTCACGAATCACTAATATTAATTTAACGTCAATTGATGATGAGTTCCGCTAGAATTTGTGCCAAAATGGTCAATTCTCGGTGAAATCACATTATAAAGCCTTGATTAAAATTGATGTGCCAAATTTAAATAAACGATTATGGAAGCTTAAAACTCCTCTAAAAATCAAGGTGTTCTTGTGGTATTTTAGGAGAGGTGTTATTTTAACTAAAGACAATTTAGCAACGCGAAATTGGCAAGGAAGCACAACATGTTGCTTTTGTCACGAACCTGAGACAATTAAGCATTTGTTCTTTGATTGTCATTTTGCGCACACAGTTTGGGGCCTAATATATGTGGCGCTTGGTATTTCTAATCCAAAGAGCGTCGCTAATATGTTTGGAAACTGGCTAAATGGTTTTGATAGCAATGCTAGAAATCTTGTTCTTCTTGGTGCTGCAGCTACGTGCTGGTCTATATGGTTACACAGGAATGATAGAGTGTTTCAAAAGAAAATCAATTCTTCTCCTTTGCAGGTTATTTTTGCTATTATCCACTGGTTGCGTACGTGGGCTGTGCTGCAGAAGGTGGAGATGCGTGCTACTTTGGTGGAGGCTACTCATTGTTTGGTGCGGGTGGTCAAGGACTTCTATTCCCGAGCACATGGGTGGCGGTCTAGTCTTTGGATTGCTAGTTACTAGTGTGTGTGGAGTTCATTTTATTCTTGTAAGGCTGTGTGCTTAAGATTAAGCAAAGACCGGAAGCAATTTTAAGGACTTGTGTCATCTCGATGTAATGTTCTTGAAATTAATAAAAATCTTCCGTTATAAAAAAAAAAGCATACCAAATTGTGGCTTCTAATCAGACACCCCCCAAAACTTAGGTACTAAGGCCTTACATTGAGGTACACAGGTGATGTATTCGAGATCAGACCTCATATACATCTTGTGCACCTCTTCCGAGACATTTTGCTTTGCAGCAGGTGCTTTTCTTTACCTTGAAACGTTGAACAATCTGTTCGACCTCCATTTCATTTCCTACCGAAGCGGCAAAAGCTACAAGACGCAACTAGCAGCTCTCACTTTAATCTGCCGAAAAACTGAAAATTTTGACAGACTTGTTTGACAATTTCAGTCTACAAAAGTAATAATAAAAAACATCCATACGATTGTATACAAATTTGCACACAATTTTTTGGTCATGCATTAGACCATACAGAGAGAGATTCAGTCTCCCAAATTTGCACACTTATTTGATCATGCATTAGACCATAAAGACTGATTCAGTCTCCACCTAAAGAACAGGTTCATAAAAAAGAGAGATGTTTTGCAGTCGGAACAACTAGCATCTGAACCCTGACTGAAATCAGTATAGACTACAGACAATAAAATTTAAGACGAATACAGAACCTAGTAAAATAATTACGTAAACAAGATCTGATAAGGGAGCATACAGTTCGACACTCCATGCGACAGGTGAGCTGGTCTCGAGCTCCGCTCAAATGTGGTCAGAACTCTGAAGCATTGTAGATCAATCAAGACAATTGCTCAAATTAGCTTGGGCTGTAATTGAGTCGTACCAATCTGCTCGAAGAGTCCAGTCAACTCTACCGCCTTAATCCAAGAAAGTCACGATTTAAGTTGTCTAGAAATTACTGAAATCACAGTTGACAAGTACAGAGATGGTAGTATTCCACACGAACCAAATAACAGGCCACAGCGCATAGAATAGATGAACCCACATGAATATGCCATTTCTGCATCTTGGAACCTGTCACGCAAATCTAGATAGCTGCGAAGCAAATGATCTCATCAGTCAAACCAGTTTTGACAACTTACCAGTGCAAAAGTCTAACTGCAATTTTTGGCTTGTCCAAAGAGTGAAAATCATCTTCACAATTATGGAGCTTACGCCATAACCTCCAAAACTGAATCATTTCAGCAAACATTATATAAAAACTACATTCGAATGCTCATTTAGCAGAAGATGCCAGGGCATGCTCCATTTTCAGTGGGGTTTTCCTCTTCCTTTTCTGCACATGATGGAATCAACAAAGTATCAAATGAATTTAACATTTTCTACGGACATATTCATCGTAGCTACTTGGCATATTTGGAAGATCGCAACAGAAAAGATTTTGACAAAATAGGGAGCAACTAGCGCTCGGACTTCCGTTCCGAGCGTTGGTGTTGTACGCTGTTCCGATCAGCCCAGAACAAAAGATTGGATCTCCTCGTGACGCAATGGTAAAACCATCTCGCTAGGTCGAAGGTGCCCCCCTTTGTCCTCGTGAGAGTCGCCTCTCCCTTCCTCCAAAATCTCTTCACAGCATACATCTAATTGGGTCATCTAGTTCAAAAAATTGACCAACCAACACCAAATCAAACACCTTCAAAGTGTTTGGCCTCCAATTATTGGATCAAATCCCTATAATTTGTTAATCGTATTAGCATAATCCTGTGTCATTTTTTTCTACTCCAAACGTCATCCGTTTCCAAGGCCATAATTAGCGTGTTAATCCAGCCATTTGTAGCTGCAGTTGCATGTAGGTCTTAATTAGCATGTAATGGCTATATGTTGGAGTTTCTAATGGCCTTAATTAGCCTGTAATTGCATGTGTGTTTTTTTCCTTTAAATAGCATTGAGATAAAGCAATAGCGTTTACTTAGCACAAAATTTCTCCGTGTTCACCTTTCTTCTCTGTTTTCTAGCACATGTGTGTGTGAGTCCAGGTGAAAGCGTGCGTTGTTGATCCAACATTGTTGACATTTGGTATCAGAGCCATATTGGCTCCTACGGCCCGTGGTTCCATGACTCCTCCGAGGGGGCACCAAGTGCGCTTGCCATCACCTCCTCCGTGATGACCACAACACTATGATGCCTGTGGCCACAAGATTGTTGTGCAACGTGTTGTGAAGGAGGTTGGAGGGTCGGTGACATACCCTATGCTCACAAAGACGAACTACAACGACTGGTCATTAATGATGAAGGTGATGCTACAAGCGCACGGTCCCTGGGATGTTATCGAGACCGACGATGCAGAATTGCAGGAGAACTGGATGGCGTTGGAGGCCATCCTGCACGTTGTCCCGCCAGAAATGATCGACACTCTCACCTTCAAGGAGAGTGCGAAGGAGGCGTAGGACACGATCGAGACGATGTGTGTTGGCATCAATCGAGTGCGAAAGGCGAAGGCCCAACACCTTTGGAAGGAGTACAAGAACATTGGCTTCCACGACAGCGAGATGGTGGATGACTTCACCATGCGCCTCACCGGCCTTGTGAATCAACTCAGCATCCTCGGTGACTCGGAGCCACCGCACAAGGTCGTCGAGAAAGTACTATGTGTCGTACCCCTAAGGTTTGCCCAAATTGCCTTGTCGATTGAAACCATGCTCGATCTCTTGACTCTTTCCATGGAGGAGGTGATTGGGCGACTGCGGGTGGTCGAGGACTGCTTCCCAAACGCAGCCACAACCGGTACAATTGGGAAATTGTTGCTCACCGAGGAGGAGTGGCTCTCCCGCATAAAGTAGCGGTAGCAAGGGGAAGGATTCTCCGTGGCTCCAAGTCCGGCAATAGGCGGCAAGGACCATCACGATGGAAGGTGGAGAATAGCGATGCTGGAGGAAGCAAGGATGGCTCGTCCAGCGGTAGCTACAATGTGGCCAAGGATAAGTGCCACAACTACGGCAAGATGGGCCACTAGGCCAAAAATTGCCACGGCAAGCCAAAATAGTCCGAGTAGGTCCACCTAATCCAAGGCAAGGATGATGAGCCCACACTCCTGATGACCAGGGCTCAGTCCGTTGCCGATTCTCCATCGCCACTCTTCGATGCACCGTTGTCATGATGTGCTCCACTTCTGCTAGTCGAGGCCAAGGTCCTCGCCCAATTGGATCGAGAGGGGCGAGATGCCGGTCTATGGTACCTCGATATGGGTGCCACAAACCATATGACTAGGTCTCACGCTGTTTTCTTCGAGCTTAACTCTGTCGTCCTTAGCACCATGAAGTTCGGCGATGGTTCCATCATCAACATCGAAGGCCGTGGGATTGTGTTGTTCATGTGCAAGACGAGGGAGCACTGCATCCTCACCGGGGTGTACTACATCCCTCGGCTCACCACCAACATAATCAGTATCAGGCAGCTTGACGAGAACGGCTGCCAGGTGGTGATTGATGGTGGCATCCTTAGAATCCAAGATGAGGAGCAGCAGTTGCTAGCACAAGTCAAGCGCTCACCAAGCCGCCTGTAGACGCTCCACCTCGACATTGCAAAACTGGTGCGCCTTTCTTCTAGGAGCATCGAAGGTGCTTGGCACTGGCATGTGAGGTACGGCCACCTCAACTTCCAAGCGTTGCGCAAGCTGGCCTAGTGCGAAATGGTAAGAGGGCTGGCGGCGATCGACCAAGTGGACTAGATCTGTGAAGGTTGCCTTGCAGGGAAACAACAATGGACACCATTTCCTGATCAAGCCAAGTATCACACCAACCACATCCTCAACCTTGTCCGCGATCTCTGTGGATCGATCTCACTGACGATGCTGAGCCGAAATCACTAGTTCCTACTGCTAGTAGATGACAATAGCCATTACATATGGCTCAATCTTCTTGCAAGCAAGGATCAAGCACCGGCGGTGATCAAGCGTTTCCAAGCCTCGATGGAGGTGGAGTCCGGGCACAAGCTGAAGGTTCTCTTGACTAATTGTGGTGGTGAATTCACATCGGTGGAGTTCGGTGAGTACTACACCGAGCATGGCGTCCAACGGTAGCTCACGGCTCCGTTTTCCCCACAATAGAATGGAGTTGTGGAGCGTTGAAACCAGACAGTGGTGGCCATGGCGAGAAGCATATTGAAGGCGAAGGGCCTCCTAGGAATCTTTTGGGGAGAGGCTGTCTCCACTGTCGTCTTCATCCTCAACCACGCACTGACACAAAGCGTCGATGGCATGACGCCGCATGAGGCGTGGTATGGTAAGAAGCCGGTGGTGCACTTCTTCCGCACCTTCAGCTGCATGGCGCACATCAAGGTGGTCAAGCCCCACCTAAAGAAGCTAGAGGACCATAGTACATCAATGATCTTTGTCGAGTATGAGACCAGGTCCAAGGCATACTGGGTGTTCGATCCTGTTGGCAAGCGCGTGCACATAACGTAGGACATTGTCTTCGATAAGGCAATGCAGTGGGACTGGAGTGCCCATGGCAAACAAGGTAAGGCAGTTTGCGACGAGCCATTCATTATCAAACACTCAATCTCGTATGTACTAGGGGAGACCGAGCAAGGAGGCTCGAGTGGCAGGCATGGCGAGGCACCCACGACAATGGGTGAGTACATGGCAACACCCGCGGTCCAACCAGTTGAGTTTGCCTCACCACCACCAAGCCCAAAGAAGGTACTCGATGCGGACCACGACGACGATGCACCACTCCAGTTCCGCACCATTGACAACATCATCAGGCCAGTATCGGTACTTGGCATCGCATAGCGTGAGCTGGCCCCTGTAACGGAGGACCTACTCTTCACTACAGCTGATGAGCTGGCCTCGTTCGGTGAGGCAGAATAGTAGCACTACTGGCATGGCTTGAGGAGATGAAATCAATCGAAGACAACAGCACCTGGGAGCTCGTCGACCTTCCCATCGGCCATCGACCCATCGGGTTAAAATGGGTCTTCAAGGTGAAGCGCGATGAGCACGACGCTATCATTAGGCACAAGGCTCGACTGGTCACAAAGGGCTACGTGCAGTGCGAGGCGATCGACTTCGATGAGGTGGTCGTCCCTATTGCATGCGTGGAATCTATGCGCTTGCTATTGGTAGTGGCGGCGCACGAAGGGTGGGAAATCCGCCACATGGTCGTAAAGACGACATTCCACAACGGTGAGCTGGCAGAGGTGGTGTACGTCACCTAGCCGTCGGGATTCGTCCGCAAGGGCCACAAGCACAAGTTGCTCAAATTACAAAAGGCTCTGTACGGGTTGCGCCAGGCACTGAGGGAGTGGAACTCCAAGCTGGACGAGAGCCTCATCAAGCTTGGCTTCCAGTGGAGCCCCTTGGATCATGCTATGTATGGGCATGGCGGTGGGACATCATGGCTCCTCATCGGTGTGTATGTGGATGATCTCGTAATCACTGGATCGACCGAAGCTGTGATCCACAAGTTCAATGAAGAGATTCATAGTCTATTCAAGATGAGCGATCTTAGATTCCTCAGCTACTATCTCGGCATCAAAGTCTACTAGCGCCCAAACAACATCGATATCAACTAGAGCGCGTATGCGCGCAAGATTCTAGAAAGCAGCGCCATGGCTGGTTGCAACCCATGTCAAGTACCCATGGAGGCACAGATATAGTTGAGCAAGCAAAGTCGCCCGTGAACGTGACCAAATACTAGAGCATTGTCGACAGCCTCCGTTACCTAACTCACACTCAGCCGGACATCACTTACGCTGTGGTACCCAATGTGAGCCAGTTTATGGAGGAGCCATGTGAGGATCATCTTGTCGCCGTGAAGCATATCTTACGCTACATCGCCAGCACAATCAATCTGGGCTGCCACTTTGCGAGGAAAGGCAACGAGTGAGCATCACTGATCGGCTACAGTGACAATGACATGGCCCGTGACATCGACGACCGCAAGAACACCACATGTGTGTTCTTCCTTGGACAGAGTCCAATCAGTTGGCAATCACAGAAGCAGAAGGTAGTCATGCTATCTTCATGTGAAGCCAAGTATATCACCGCTACCACTGCGGCATGTTAGGGCATCTGGCACGCTCGACTGCTTGGCGATATCAGCGGAGAGGAGGCCAAAGCCGCTATGCTTAAGATCGATAACAAGTCTGCCATCTCCTTGTGCAAGAATCCGGTGCTTTACGATAGGAGTAAGCACATTGATACGCGGTATCATTTCATCTGGGACTGCATCAAGGATGGCAAGATCAGCGTCGAGTTCATCAACATAGAAGAACAACTTTGAGACATTCTGACGAAGCCACTCAGCCGCATCAAGTTCTAGGAGCTACGTGCGAAGATCAGCATCGTTGAAGTCCAAGGGCATCAGTATTAGGGGGAGATTGTTAATCGTATTAGCATAATCCTGTGTCAATTTTTTCTACTCCAAACATCGTCTGTTTCCGAGGCCATAATTAGCGTGTTAATCCAGCCATTCGTGGCTGCATGTAGGAGTTTCTATTGGTCTCAACTAGCATGTAATGGCTGCATGTAGGAGTTTCTAATAGCCTTAATTAGCATGTAATGGCTGCATGTAGGAGTTTCTAACGGCCTTAATTAGTATGCAACTGCATGTATGTTTTTCCTTTAAATAGCATTGAGGTAAAGCAGAAAAGCAGTAGCATTTGCTCAGCACAAAATTTCTCTGTGTTCACCTTTCTTCTCTATTTTCCAGCTAGTGTGTGTGTGTGAGTCCAGGTGAAAGCGTGCGTTGTTGATCCGGCATTGCTGACATAATTGAGAGCCTCCTCAAACTCAATTTGTTGCAACAAAAATTTGTGAAGCACAACAACGTTTATGAGCTTGCAACAAAATGCTCTTTCGGTTGCAACAAGACAATCACAATCTTTGACGGTTTCAGTAATGGAACTGGGACATCAATTCTGTTGATGCCCTTTTGATATAAAAACAAGACAATCACAACAAACAACACAATAAAATAACAACCCAGCCTGTCGAAAAAAAAAGAAACATGATGCAACGAATCAGTCATTCCACTGCAACAAAAATACCTCTTGCTATAAGATTTGAGAAAAAACATTGTAACAAACAAAACCATTTTCTGCAACAATAAAAAAATAACATGGTGCAATAAATCAATCACACCAGTACAACAAAAGTACCTCTTGCTACAAGATTTGAGAAAGGAACATCGGAACAACTAAATTACTTTCTGCAATAATGTGGAAAAGTGTGTGAGGAAAACAATGCATGCGATACTTTGAGCATCTGAGATCATAGCATGACAACCTCATCATCAGAACACCCAGATGAAGCAAGAATGGCATGGTGTCTGGCCTCCGATCCACTCTACAATATCTCGTTGTTGGTCATGTTGCTCAGCATCTACAACCCCTGCTTCTCCTATTGTTGTTTGTCATCTCAAAACCTCTAATCTCCATCTGACGTACCCCTGCTTGTCCTACTTGCTGTTTGTCATCTCAAAACCTCTATCCTCCATCTGACGTGCCACCACAACATCCTCTACTTGCCAAGCCGGAGATAACTAGAAGGGATAGGGAGATGAAAAGGATTGGACTTGTAGAGAGATAACAACAGGGGTCAACTGCCACCGACGCTGAAGGCACCAAAGCAACTTGCAGCATGTCCAGAGGGATTGAAGCGATTGATCTTGCTATGGGTGACAGAAAATATGAAAGTTGTGTTTGGAGCAAGGATTCAAATCTCACCAAAATTTCGCAAGATCTCGGTTTCCGTACGTTGACGATTGTTGAAATGTCGGCCGGAGTTAAAAAATTTAAATTACTATAGTAATCTCATAATCTCGTGAGATATCATCATTTTGACCCACATTTAATGTTTGATGACCGGATTTGACCAAAAATTGATCAATAACCCTGAAGAAAGTTATCTCCTATGAAAATTTGTTGAAAAACCGATTTTTGAGACATTTTTAAGAACTTCAGAAACACTTTTAGATTTTTATAAAATTGTACGTACCTTATCATGGTGTAAAAATTTATTGTACCATACTAAGAAGCAGAGGATAATACATAAAATTTTTTAAAATAATTGAACTTCATTTTTTATCTTTAAAAAATCAAAAACAGAATGAACATAATTGGGCAGTAACATTGTCATAAATTTATAAATTTTCTTGTGTGTGATCATGATCCAAAATTTTTATGAGAGATTAATAATTGACTCAATACCATTCTCTAAAATTTTCAAAAATTTTAACTTTTTTTGTTTGCTCAATCAAATCTATGATGCATTGAACTTCATTTGTTATATTTCAAAAATAAAAAACAGAAAGAACAAAAATGGTACACTGTACTTATAAGAATTTTATAAATTCACTAGAGTATTATTATGATTCAAATTTTTATAAGATCTTAAAAATTTTCGTAGAACCCTTGTACAAAATGTTTAAAAATTTAAATATTTTTATTGCTAAAGCAAATCTATGTATTGATCATCAGGCTTTTATAAGGATGTAGCATTGTTAGAATTTTTAGAACTTCTTAAATCTTGATAATCAGATGAAAATTTTATAAAAATATTGATGATACATCAGAACTATCTACAAAAATTTTCAAAATTTTCTAACATAGTTTGTACCATTTTTCATTTGGTTGAAGTTTGCCGGTAAATCTTTTATCAGAATAGTAACACTGCCCAAATTTTTAAAAATTTATGAAGCTTGATCATCATCTAAAAATTTTATGAGAATATTAATGATGCATCCTAACCATGAACAAAAAATTTAAAAATTTTCTAATGTGGTTTGTTTTATTTTTCATTCGGGTCAAACTTGCCGGTCAGTGTTTATCAGAATAGTAGCAATGTTTGAATTTTTAAAAATTCCTAAGATTTAATAATCAACTAAAATTTTTATGAGAGCATCACTGATGTGTCAGAAACCTCCATAAAAAATTTAAAATGTTTTTGACATCGTTTGTGCCACTTTTCATGTTCAAATTTGCCAAGATCTTGGCTAATCTTGCTGAGATCTCGAAAATCTCGTCTATCCAATCTGAGATTTCAATCTACTGCCAGATTAGATTTGGATGTGTGGCTTGTGTGGATGTGATGTGAGGAAGACCGAAGTGACAAACAAAGGGGAGTGAGGCCATTGGAACTCGAGACAAATATCCAGTCTACTATTATCTATTTAATATTAATAAATAGTGGTCAAAGTAGAGGCACCATGGTTAATTCTCACATTAGTCTGAAAATAATTTCAGAAATTCCTAGGTTAGCTGGTAGAAAAGAAAAGATCTCATCCACTGATTTCGCATAATCCTCTAGATGTAAAGCTCACATTGAAGAAAGATTTCCGAGTTAGAATGATACGTATATTCCATATTTTAAAATATCCTATTCAAGAAGCATACGTGCGCGTACAATACAGAACAGAACCCATGAAGAAAAAATAAATAAATTCTGTGTTTTCATCGGATGAGTCAACATTTGTGTGTGCATGGGGGACTCGGAGTCTGTCGCCGACAGCCTACAAGCCAGAAGAGGAACCTGTAAAGCTGTAGTGAAAGAAAACCAACCAAGACAATATAATTGCACTAGGACTTGCCTCACACAGGTTGCATTCAAATAGCACCAGAGATCACCAGCGCAGCGGCACGGACAGCTCGCAGTGGAGGCACGGGTATGAAGCTCACTGGGGAAGAGAGTTGGGATAGAATAACAAGCTCTACTACTCAGTACAAATGTCATGGTGGCATCAGAACTTCAGAATGCGTGAGTGAAAATTGAGACAGACGGGAAGGAACAGGGGAGATTTTAAAGATTCACTATTACATATATTAATGATCCACAACAAACATTGAGATCACTTCCAATTCAAACAAAAAAAAGTCTATAACATATTAGTAACTTAGTATTAGCTCCATATGATATGTTTAACTGTTACCTATCTTACCATTGCAATCTCTAAATGTTTAAGCTATTTTCTTAATTACACCGGTAAAAAATTGTCAACCGCTGTTGCCTCAATATTTAACAAGATAGTCAAAATATCTAAGCTGCACCATTAGATAGGTTAACAATTTTGCTTTAAAATTTATGCAGATCTCCTATTTAGGGCATAGAAGAACATAGGCATATTTCGATCATATTCAAAAGTCGTTATTTTTTTGTCAAAATAAAACTCCGAGAAAAATACATACCACCTAGATAGTCTTATATACTTGTGTACTACACGTACATACCCTTAATTTCGTAAGATACACCCTACGTTATGAGACACAGCATAAGGAGTAACTACTCCCGGAGTAGAAAAGAGCCTTCATACACACACACACACATATATATACACACACACACATACACACACACATATATATATACACTAGATCAATGCTCGTGCGTTGCTATGAAAAATAAAATTGATAACTAAACATAAAAGCCAAGCAATAAAAGAAAATTGTGCTACAAGGTCAAACATCTATTTCTCCCGACACAAAAAGTTTTTATGGTTTCTTCTCCGTATGAATTAAAACCAAATATATTGTACGTAGTAATATATATTACCGCCTCAAAAATCAATCAATCAATTTTATCCCTTTATAATTTATATTACCACTCGCGCTCCACTTCCTCTCGCCATGCCCGCAGCAAGCCTCCGCCATCGACCTCGTTTTCCTCATCGCCGCCGTCCTCGCTATCCACCGCCACAGGCGATACGGGCTTCTAAGCGCGAGGCATCGCCGCTGGCCACCGCCATTTCGACCATCGCCACTACGCGGTCACGCTCGGGGCGTCCGCCATCTTCACTGTGGTGTCCGCCGTCCTCCTCGCACTCACGTTCTTCCTCCTGCCGAGCACGCCATGGCGTGCTGTGGAGTCCGCCTTCCTTGCCACCCACTTCGTCGCGTACGCTATGGCCGCGTGGTCAATCGCCTCGGAGAAAGGGGCCACCGTCGCCACCCAGCCTTTGCACCTCTGCGTCTACTGGATCGCCACCGCTCTCGGCACCACGCTCTTCTCCGCTTCGGCGGTGGTCCGCTGCGCCGACGGTTCGCCGCTTCTTCCCAGATGACCTTCGCCTCGCCGCCTACTCGTCTCTATATATCGGCGTATTTAGCCATCACTAGCTTCACCGCCATGACGCCGAGCCCATGAAGGTGAACCAGAAACACCAACGCCGAGGCGCCACACGCCGCGTGTCGCCGTTGCTCTCTCTATCGCGATGTTCACCGATCAACCCGCTTATCTCCAAGGGTATGCCAATGACTCTCTCACCACGACAACGCCCCACCGCCTCGCCGGCAATCCGCTGAAGCTGCCAGACGCTTTGTTCACGCCCAACCGGCCGGTGCCGGGTCACGATACCGTGAAAGTCGCGCTCGCTGTCCTTCGCCGCATTGCATTGCATTGAGTTCTTTAACATCACCTAAAACATTCTGCGCATCTAGAATCTGGACTTTTAGTCTATTTCATTCCTTTGTTGTGCTAGAATGGTTATGGAGGTCTTGATGTTGAACATTCAACATGGACCTTTCTCAATAGATAGTTCAGAATTCATTAAATGATCATGGATAATCTCATATACGATCAACTATCATTCTGCGATAGGCAGTGCTATCTCATTTTGAGTCATGACTTTTATACTACTTATCTTGTGTCAAGAGCTATAATTTGAAGCGACTCGTAATTAAATGTAGGGTAGTAGGCGCCGAGACCTTGTCTGGCGGCATAATAATGAAGAGAGATTCAAAGAGGAAGGAGATTAGGAAATTGGAATTGTTATTGCTTGCCCTCTAAGAGTGATTACTGACCATTATAAAGGCATTTGAACTACTAATTAAAAACTACTCCCTCAATCCCTTGATCATAGCTTTCCTGCATGCATATTTATTAAAAAACAACTCCCTAAATCCCCCATCTTAGCCTTCCTTGCATGAGCTGAGATTGTGCCTCCTGGCAGTGCGCAGCCATGCTCTGGCGGCGTTGCGTGCAGGGCCGCCTCGATATCTTGTCCCCACATGACATCTTGGAGGCGATAATTACTTGTGTCTTTCGCCGTGCATGTGTCCAAATCTACAACTTTCCTTCTACATATATGTGATAGGGCTTAAAGCATATATTCTATTTGTTTCCATTTCTAATATTTGTCATCCATATATATATAGACTACAATTTTTTCCCGATTAACATTTGATGAATTGATAATGCTTAATCAATAGAGTTATTTTGTTTCTTGGCGAGATGAAGCAAATCTGGGAGGAACTTGGTCCTAAAATTAAGGAGTTGCTTGAGCTAGGTAAAACAGGTGGTAGCTTCCATTTGCTTGACATGTCAGCGACTTAGGCTCGTCGACTTGAGGTATTCTCGACTTCAAATATCGCATTGATATTTGAGAACTAATCTTTCACTTCATTAGATGTGATTCCTCTGCTTTGAGCTATGAGCTCTCAAGCTCTTCTGCGGCAATAAGTTCGACCGAATCTCTGACGACATTGTTGCACATATACTTTTTCTTGAGAATTTCCTCGGGAGAAATCTTCTTGGAAATGGGCGCTTGGCGCCAAGATGAGTGTCCTTGGTTGCCTAATGCTGCAATCAAATTTTTCAATACCCACATGTATGTTAAAGTTTTCATACTCTTTTGATTCCCTTTGCGACTTCTTTGTTCTAGGTTCACAACATTCATCGATTTAGTAGTCTTATCTTTGATGAGCATTTTGTCAATGTTCTCTGCTGTATTGTAAATTGTTGCATGGTCTACTAGGGTTCATTTTGTTAGCTGTGTTTTTGCTAGCTTTTGGATATATTGTTGTGTGATCTTCACTTTGCAATGTGTTCACTTTGTCCTCTTACCTTTGTTACACTAAGTTATTGATTTTATTTCTTGAACAACAATATGACAATACCTTGTACCTTACTAGTTTTATTTATGGAACAATAAAATAGCAACACCTAGTGCCTTGCTCACGATATCTCGACATCTTCACTAAATAACTAATCCTATAGTACTATTATTTCCTAAACAAGAGTATGGCAACACCTAGATGGCTAAAACCTTACTTTTTGGACACAATACATTCGACCATATGTTGCAAGCTTGCGGCTATGGATAATGATCATATCCTCCAAGTGGCAAAAGTTTTGGAAGCGGTAGTGTTCTTGAGGCTTTTACGTGTTCAAGTTAGCCAAAGAAAGTTCAAAGTTTTGCAAAGTAAGCCTCTCTGAATAACTGACTCTTTGGAGATCATTTGAACCATTCCAAACTATGTTACGACATACTCGAGTTGACTTCACATATGTTTTCTTTCTCAATTTTATATATGCAAAGATGTGTTTATTCAACATTTGTAAGAAAAATTTGCTACTAGGAGGAAACTTCATAAAACATTGTTACGTGGTAATTTTACGTAATGACTAATGAAGGCATGCTTTAGGGAAGCAAGGAAAGAACTACCTTATTTGTTTTATGCGATTACTATATTGGCAACAAATAATTGTTTAAGACTTTCTTGGTAATGTAGACCCGGCCCCCAAACCCACAACCCAACACTGCAGCGTCTGTGAAACCCACACACCAAAAAAAGGTAAATAGAAAATTTATTTTTAGGTGTGGTGCCATTCACCCTCCCCAAAGGTATGGTATTGTGTACTTACACTACTATTATTATATGGATTAATGGATACATAATAATTTGTTTTTTGAGAGGAAACAACGAAGCCCTTTAGGGATAATAAGCATTTGTTGCATCATATGTTTACTCATCATGATGCATTTTGTGATATTCGATGTTGTTCAACACAAAAATAGCATGTAATGTTAATTCTCATGGCCTATCCTTTTCTTATTTGTTTAAGCTTAAGCTCCATCATCCTTAAAAATTGAAGTACAAAGTGAATTATCTCGATGCTTCACTTGTTTATTTCTTCTTAAGCTGCTATTTTGGCATACTCTTGTAGTGAAATCTGCGATGCGCTTGATGTGATATTTCAAAAGTATGCATCTTTTTGACCATTATACATTATCTGAAAGATTGCAAGGCCATTACGGAGATTGCTATGAATCATACGGTTCATTCTTGGTAGAAAGTGCTTTCTGACGATAATTTTTCCCATAAAGAGGCCATTGTTTTAGATTTGTTATTTATGCAAAGCCCAGTATCTAAGACAAAGCATGCCATCCACTTGTTAAAAGCTGGATGTTGATAGGTTAGTCATTTTTCATTCCATCTTATGCATTTGGTTACGAACCCACAAATTGTTTTTAAGCATGTTAATAAACTTATTATTTATTAGGTTCTAGATTTGCAAAGACGACCCGTGGAGAGCGAGCAAACTTCAAAAGAAACAACTGAGAAATTTCAAGTGGAATTTGGCTTGAGCTGTAAACCTATTAGGCGAACATTGAAGAAGCTCTCTCTCCTCGAAGTCCCACAAAGAAGCGTATCTGAAAGAAAGACATAATTCTGGGATGCGGTGCCAACAAGCCATATTTATCTCGGAAAAACAATAAGAGCTATATTGGGGATAAGCTATATATATTGGTGTTATTGTAATATAATTTTGGTGTATATGTAATTGTTATTGTCTCGGTTGGATGATATGCTATCTTTTGGACAAATTTGATTATTAGTAGAGTAAGTTGTTACTTTGAATGCTTGAATTATCCTATCATGTTTAATTGATGCTTGAATCATATCATGTCATGTCTCGATTGGATGAATTGTGCTATATTATTTTTTGAAGCGATCGATTATACCAGCGAAGCGTGTCTCTACGGCAATACTAGTCATTACCGACACATCGTAAGTCGGAAACACAAGTCGTCGGCAAAAAGCTGAAATCGGACTGCAAAGCGAAGTTAAATCGGTAAAATTATGTCGATCGGCAAAAGGTATCATTACCAGCGAATGTCAAAATCGGTAATATAAGATCGATCGATAAAGAATTTTTCTTAAGCGGGGACTTTCAAACACTCCTAATCCGTCGGTAATACTTTTTGAAGCCAATTGTCTACTCGCTATATGGGGTCTTTTCAGGCCTTACAGTTGAAGCCTTGAATAATATGTCATGGTATAGTGCTTTTCCTCGCCGCTCATGAAAGACCATGTGGAGGTCTACACGTATTTGTGGCAGTATTTGGCTGAATTTGAGTTTTTAGGTTACTCTGAGCCATAGTAGCTGTAACATCCCAAAATTTTAGTTTGAATATTTAAATTTGAAAATGAACCATTCTTTGTTTCTAGAAATAATTGAAGCTTCATTTGAATTTTCTAATTTGATTAATCTATGCATCAAATAAAAGATTTCTAGCTTTTGTTGGGTTCATTGTGCTCAAAGTTTTTTACGTATTTTTGGAGATTGTTTTGAATTTATTTGCTATTTATTAGAATTTATTTGCTTTTATTTGAATTTCGGAATTTTATTAATTAGGAAAAACATTTTCTATTTGAAAATCTTCTCCAGGCCAAATTCACCTCAGTTCCTATTCTTCGATCCGGCCCGATCATTGCTTTAACGTCATTGCTAGGCGATTCTACCACACGCTTCCGCGTCATGACCAATAGCCATAAGCCACCGCCGTCCGTCTGCGCCCGCGTGCGGCTCGGATCATGCCGTCACCTTTCCACGCGTCACAGAAAACCCTAACCGTGCCGTTCTCGGTGTCCATGCAGCGCCACCTCCCAAGGGCTATTTAAAGCCCTAAGGACCCTAGTCGCGAGCTTCCCCATTACCGTTGCTCCTTTTGGTCCATCTCTCACACAACTGCCACCATAAATCAAGCGCTCATAGAAGTTCTACATATGGCTTCGCGCGTGATCTTCGCCGTCGGTCCTCCTCCGTCCGCTGCCGTTTGCGCCATTGTGTTGCTCGCGAAAGTCCTCTTCGAGATCTGCTCGAGCAGCGCTCGTCCGGTACTAATTACGTTAAAACCTCGTCATCTTCCTCGCATCCGGTGAAATAGCGCGCCCCTCACGTCGATTGCCCACGAGCACACCGATCGTGCCCGTCGCGTCGCCACGGTCCCCTTCTACTTCTCGATCCGGCGAGCCACCGTCGTGGCGTGTGTCCCGCGCGCTCGGCGTCCACAGCTGCCTTGTCGGCCGCATCATCGGCACCACGTTAGCGCGTCATACGTCGCCCGTCGTGATGACATTAGCCTGGCGTTGATACGTGAACACGGTCGCGTGGACGGCGCCATCTCGTGGACTCGGTCCATAGGCAGAGGTCGGCATGTCGGTGCAATAGGATTTTCGATTTATTTTTATTTTAGGAAAATTGATTGCTGACATCAGCATTGTGTCATTAATCTATTTTCAATAGAAATAAATTAAAAATTCAGATTTAATCTTTTGACCTTTTTCTCGAATTCAATCTTTGGAGGCTTGTTCTTGCTCATCTGAATTACGATTGAAGTGATTCAAGTTTCTAAATTTTTATAAAATCAAGCTCTACCTTCGAGCTATTTATTTTCAATTTTGAGCTTGTTTGAGTCCCTGTTTAGTATTTATTTGGTTTTATTGCTTTCTTTTCTGTGACGCCAAATCCAGAAGGAAGCTGACGAGAGACTTTGAAGACTCGGCACTAGATTAACAAGGCATGTTGTAACCTTTGATCATATTGATCCTATGTTTGCAATGTAATTTAGTTTATACAATTGCATGCTATTTGTGTATCAATACTTAATTTATGGGAATAACTTTTCACGATGGACATTATGCCACCTTCATCTTTGGAATGCCATGTACCCATTGTTAGCCCTATTTTGGGTCATTACTAGTTGGATATAGTCATAATAGCAGCAGTGGGCTATAAATGGCGTGTGCTTAAACACCTGCTTAGTTTTGCTTTGGGATTCATATCACATGTGAATTAATGTTAATCTTGACTTAATGAGATATTGAATCATGACGTTAGCCATTGTTGTAAAACTTGTTGTACCATGCGGGGTTTCGTTGGTCTTGGTTGAACAAAATGTTTTCCCTCGAGCAAGTGATTGTGCATTAAAAGTGCGTTCTAGCACATTAGGATGTGGCTATCTTGCCTTAGACAAGTTAAGGACTTAATCTTGTGCGCCATTGAGCTGAGCGGTCGTGTAACCACAAATGCAGTATCGGAGGACACTGTTGATTAATTTGCAATGTATAATCTTGATTATTGCCAATTGTTGGTGTGGGTTCGGTATAGGCGGGTAGATTTACATGGCTCGAGGGGCCCCAGGAGTGAAACCTTAGAGGTAATACCGAACTTAGGCGATGCATTGTAAAGGCTTTGTCATGATATCTCTGTGACACACCAAATGAAGTGTGTTAATATCGATCGCACCAAGAGATGTTCATGTCTTGTGGGTAATGTACAACCTTTGTAGAGTATAAAACTATTGAATAGCCGTGCGTGGTCATGGACAAACAGGAATTTCACGAGGGTATAGAGTGTTTCATGAAATGTGGGAATGTGGAATTTTGGGATGTGAGCAGAGTTCATTGTTGTTTTGTTGTCTAAAATTACATTGTTGAATTTAGTGGTGTGATACTTATTTTGGATGGTGTAGGGTGATGCCTTGCCATTCTGTTTCTATTGTCTACCATTGGTTTACCAATTATTTATTATTTTTTTCATTAATATGCTTTCAATCTATCTATTGTATTTCAAATTCATGTTGTTGCTTTCTGCAAATGAACCATATGACTATCCTTGTCAAGCCGTGCATGAATATATTGCATCATTCCCCTACGGCTTGCTGAGTACTTTTTGTACTCACGGCTTTATGTCTTTGTTAATGAGTTGTTGAGGAAGGATCGAGAAATAATGAGTATCAAGAATAGGAATACTATGAAGACTACATGGACTAGGAAGGTGTTTCCCCAAGCGATTGCCTATGGCATGTCGAATAGCCAGTTATCTTATTTCCCTGCTTGATTTCTTTGTTTCTTAAGCTTAAGTAAGGCATGGATGTATGAATCTTGACCATAAGGTCATTTGCTTTAATTAATAATAATTTGTTTCTTCTTAGTTAATTCATTGTATGGCGTAATATTTCATCGTGTTTGCCCTTTGTGTGCACTAAGCGTGATCATAGACTAGTGAAGTATATCTGAGAGGTTTGGTTTACAAATCGGGTCCCGACATAGATAGTATCGAGCCATATCATTGTATGTCTCTCTTAGTTAGCATGGTCTTCAAAATTATTTTCTAAATTAAACCAACAAATTGGTATTTAATAGTTTGTCTCTTCTTGCACGATTCTTAGGTTCTTATTCCTCTCCTTTCTGAAACATTACTTTGAAATTTAAATTGATCTTATCTCATGAAACTTCTCAAAGCCTTGAGTCTTCGCGGGGAATCAAATCAAGGGAGGCGATGATCAAGGCGTCGAAGAATAGCGAAGACTACCATATAAGATAGGTTTGTGGTGCTCTGTGGTGGTTGAGCATACCACCCCTTCCAGTTTAATTCACGTATAGTCTATGTACACTAAGATTTTCATTGCTTGTACACTAGGTATGTTGCACCCTTGCCTCCAAGCACGGTGTATGCCATGCCATAAAGTTAACTTTATCGCCACTTTATTTTTGTAGCCTTTTCATTTATATCCCTAGTTGACTTTTGTCCTTGGGTATTACTCTCCCCTAGATGACCTTACCACTTGTCTATTGCTTTCCCTCTTACCTATCAAACCCTGTGCTGCATCGAGATGGTTGCTACGTTCTGGAGCCTATCACGGTTTGCTAGTGGATGCCAATGCTGCGCCGATTCAAGCGCCAACCCACCACCACCACTGCGGTGAGGATCGGAACATGGGACACTTCTTGGCAGCTCAGACTCAACTTATGAATACCATGATGCGAAGCGTGAACAATATGATGAATCGTGAGAACCAATGCAGTTGCCCTAGTTAATTTGTTGAACCAATAGAATCAAGCTCTTGCTGCACCTCCACGAGGCTAAATCACGCAATCCAAGTAGCGGAATTCATGAGGACTCGTTCGCCTACCTTCTCCAACTCTTGAGAACCTTTGGACTCGAGACAATTGGATTCGCTCCATTGAGAAGAAGCTTGCAATTGCTTAGTGCACAAATCGTGAGAAGGTTCTCTATGCCGCTCATCGGTTGGAAGGCACATGGATTGAATGGTGGGAGAACTACTAGCCTCCACGATGACCCTAGACCATCACTGCGAGAGTTTTCAAGCTGCTTTCGCCACTCCCATATCCCGGATGGAAAATTGGAGATGAAGAAAAATGAGTTCAAGAGCTCAAGCAAGAAGGGATGTCGTGG
This sequence comes from Guadua angustifolia, assembly GCA_036346375.1. Taxonomy (NCBI): domain Eukaryota; kingdom Viridiplantae; phylum Streptophyta; class Magnoliopsida; order Poales; family Poaceae; genus Guadua; species Guadua angustifolia. Next base: position 41,684,776 of record CM070515.1, read on the forward strand.
TGAACACCTCAACAAGTTCACTCAACTTGCTGCTATGCCCGAAGATGTAACCATAGAGGATGTTGGGCGAGAAGAAGTTCAAGCATGGGTTCAATCCGGGTCTAAAGGTGCAAGTCATTGGCAATGACTATCAGATTTCCGACATTTGGTGGATAAAGCCATGCTTATTGAGTAGTCTCGTCGTGAGTTGGAAGAATCCCTAAGGAGGAAGATGAAGCAACATGGAGCCCATTAGAATCATCCACGAGAGAGCGAAATAATGCAGTAGCCTACTCATTTTACTCCTCCACCTACATTTAGGACACTTTTGACACCTCTTGACTCCTTCAAGCAATCACAACTTTAGCACCATGACAATCCGCCTCGAGAGGACCCGTAATCAAGCTGCGAGGAGTCACATGTTTCAATTGTCATGAGCGTGGACATTATGCCAATAATTACCCAAGAAAGCAAGTTTGTGGCCTTGATTCGCTTCAACCTAGGATCTACACCTAAGACCCCCCACACGGGGAGGCGGGGCGTGGAACATCTCAGACTCTAATCAAGCTACGAGACTCCACCGCTTGTTGGAAGAGGCCGTGTGAACCGTCACCCGAGGATGCCGGTCACAGACGTCATACTAGATAAGCTCTAGTCAACTCATTTCTGCCATGGTTTTATTTGATTACGGAGCTACACATTCATTTGTTTCTTGGAGTTTTCTGCAAATCATTAATTAAAGATAAAGCCTCTTAAAACTATTTTATTGGTGCAATCATCTGGTTACGATTTGAGTATGAACCAAGGCTACCACGAAGTTAAAATATTAGCGGAGGGGAAATTTCTAATAACCTCATTGTCCTAGACACCAAGTCCTAGATGTGATCCTAGGAATGGATTAGTTCTCCAAGAACCAAGTAGTTCTAGATTGTGGAAATAGAGATCACGTTAATCGGACTAGATGGAGCTAAGCTAAAGTTTCAAGTTGGCGTGAATCGGTCAGAAGGAATAAAGGTTTGTAGTGCCAAAGGAATAAGTTTGGAAGATGTGCGGTCGTTAGAGAGTTTCGATGTGTTTCGGATGAATTGCCTAGGATGCCACGAGATAGAGATATAGAATTCTTGATTAAGCTAGTTCTGGAACACCACCCATCTCCAAGAGGATGTACAAGATGCACCTAGTAAGTTAATTGAAGTAAAGAGCAGTTAAAGAAATTTGCAAGATCGAGTTTTGTTAGACCAGTTCTTTACTATGGGGTGCCCCGTTCTTCTAGTTGAAAAGAAGGATGGAACTGAGAGAATGTGTGTGGATTATCGTTCTCTAAATGAGGTCACCATCAAGAATAAGTACCCTCGCCAAGATTGATGATTTGTTTGACCCGGCTTCAGCAAGAGAGTGTTCTCGAAGATTGACTTGAGGTTAGGTTATCATCGGTTGAAGATTCGTAAAGGATATACCCAAAACAGGTTTTGTGACTCGGTATGGACGGTATGAGTATCTTTGTGAAGTCTTTTGGTTTGACTAATGCCCTGCTTATTTCATGACACGATGAACAAAGTATTTATGGAATATCTAGACAAACTTGTCGTTGTCTTCATTGATGATATTCGGTCTACTCAAGAGTGAAAGAGCATGAGGATCACTTGCGTAGGTTTTGTGAAGCTAAAGAAACATCAACTTTATGCCAAATTCAACAAATATGAGTTTTGGATGAAGAAAGTTACTTTCTAGGATATGTCATATCGTAGAAGAAGTCATTTGTTGACACCGGTAAAGTCTGAGATGCCCTCGATTGGAACTCACCCAAGGCGGTAACCCAAGTTAGAAGTTTCCTTGGAATGGTGGGATATTATATGCCATTTCATAGAAGGATTTTCGGAAAAGCTAGACCGCTCTTAGCTTTTGAAAAGGAGAAGAAATTTGTTTGGACATCGAGTGTGGCGAAGTTTTTAAGAGCTAAAAGAAGTGTTTGACAATTGCTCCAGTACTTATCCTACGAGATATTAGGAAAATTTTGAGATATTCTATGATGCATCGACAAGGACTCGGTTGTATGCTAATGCAAGATAAAAAGGTTGTGGCTTATACTTCACCAAGCAAAGCCACATGAAGTCAACTATCAGGCCATGATTTGGAGTTGGCGGTAGTAGTGCATGCCTTAAAGATTTGGCGTCATTACCTTATCGGTAATCCTTTGTGAGGTTTATCTTGATCACAAGATCCTAAAGTACATTTTACCGGTGATCTTAATATGAGGCAAAGAAGGTGGTTGGAGTTTATCAAGGACCATGATATTGAAATTCATTATCATCTAGAGCAAAGCCAATGTCATAGTGATGCTTTGAGTAGAAAGAGCTACAATACCTTAATGATTAAAGAAAGTCACTGACTCTGTGAGAATTTTAGAAGCTTAGCCTAGAAGTGGTATAAGAAGGTTACTTAGCTACTTTGGAAATCGACCAATATTGGAAGATCAGATTTGACCCAAGTTGATGATCTTGCGATATCAAAGAGATTAAGAGAAATAAGAAAAGCCCGTTTCCTTGAAGATAAAAATTTGTTTGGTATGAAAATCGTGTCTGTGTACACGATGGAAAAGCTCAAGGAGCTATTACTCATAAGCGCGCATGAGACTTTGTACTCCATTCACTCTGGAAGTACCAAGATGTATCAAGACCTTAAGAAAGTTATTGGTGGCCTAGCATGAGCGTGATTTTGCGAGTATGTTGCTCTTTGTGGCGTCTGCTAGAAGGTCAAAGCCGAACATCGGAGACTAAGCGAGGACCTTGACCATTGAAAATTCAGTGGAAGTGGGAAGAAATTGGTATGGATTTCATTACATAGACTTCCTAAGACCCAAGTGGTTATGACTCGATTTAGGTAATAGTGGATCGATTGTCTAAGGTAGCTCACTTCATTCGATTAAGACTACCTACAGGAGTAAATTAGCAGTGTACATGTCAGGTTGTTAGTCTTATAAAGTGCCAATAAGATAGTCTCAGATAGAGGAACTCGGTTTACCTCTCGTTTTGGCGAGTTTGTATGAAGCAATGAGAATTCATCTCGGGTTCAATCGCCTATCACCCTCAAACAAATGGATGATGAGTGCATGAATCGATTCTTAAGGACATGTTAGAGCCTATGCCTTAACCTATGGTGCCAAGTGGAACAAATGTTTGCCCTGCGAAATTTTCTTACAATAACAATTATCAAGCCAATCTACAAATGTCCCTTTTGAAGCCTTATATGGAAGAAAGTGCAGAACTCCTCTCAATGGAGCGAGGCCGGAAGAAGCAGGTTATTTGGTCTGCCATCTTTGCAAGAAGCGAAGAGCAAGTTCGATTAATTGAGACAACTTGAAGATAGCTCAAGCGGACATAAGAGTTATCACAGATAATTATCGCAGAGATTTGAGTTTCAAACACGATGATTATGTGTATCTTAGAATCATCCCTCTCAAAGGTTAAGCGATTCAAGTAAAGGAAAGCTTGCCCTAGATATGTGGGACCATTCAAAGTCTTGGAATGAAGAGAGAAGTAGCCTACAAGCTAGAGTTGACTCGATCTTTCTAGGAATCACGAAGTGTTCCGCGTGTCGAGTTGAAGAAGTGTTTGCGAGTTCTAGAAGAGCGTATGCATTAGAGGCCATTGATTTACAAGAGGATCTTACCTATAAGGAGCAACCGGTGAAGACTTTGAATGTTGTAGGCGCACAAAAGAGCAAGATCATCCGTTTTTGCAAGGTCTAGTGGAGCAACTATTAGGAAGGAAGCTACTTGGGAGGCGAAGAGGATCTAAAGTCGAGTTGCCCACCTATTCTCTAGCTTGCTGAATCTCGAATTCGAGATTCCATTTAAGGGGAGGTTAAGTAACATCCCAAAATTTCAGTTTGAGAATGTTTAAATTTAAAATGAACCATTTGCCTTTTCTAGAATTAATCCAAGCTTAATTTGAATTTTCTAATAATAAAATATTCATTGTGCTCCATGGAATTTTCTATATTTTTGGAGATTTTTCTGAATTTATTTGCTATTTATTGGAATTTACTTGCTTTTATTTGAATATCTAGAATTTTATTAATTTGGAAAAACATTTTCTATTTTGAAAATCTTCTCGGGCTGAATCGCCTCGGCTCGATTCCTATTCTTCGATTATTGATCTGCTAGCCCAACTGCATGAGCCCTGCCGTCCGTCATGCCACGCATGCGGCTCGGATCATGCCATTCCTTGCGTCGCCACCGCTAGAAAACCCTAGCCACGTCGTTTTCGGCGTCCGTGCGATGCCACGACTCCTAGAACTATTTAAAGCCAGAGGACCCTCGTGTGAGCTTCCCCATGCCGCCGCTTCTTTTGGTCCATCTCTGTTGCTCGAGCCACCGCCATCATCAAGCGCTCACGAAGTTCCGTAGCCACAAGCTTCGCCACGCTAATCTTTGCCGTTGGGCCTCCTCCATCGCTGCCAGTTCGCGCCATTGTGTTGCTCACAAAGTCCTCTTCGAATCCGCTCTGAGTTGCACTCGATCTGTCTTGATTATTGAAACCGTCGTCTTCCTCGCGTCTGGTGAAATAGCACCGCCCCTCACCATTGATTTGTTCCGTCGATCTGTGGCCGTTCGATTATGCAGTAGCACCCGGTTGTGCCCGCGTCACATTCGTCGCGGTCCCTCTTCTCTGCCGTCCGTCTGCCAAAACGCGGATCGTGATGTGTGTCCGCCGCGTCGATGTCCGCGTGGTGCCTCGTCACCACATCGTCGATCTTGCCTTAGCCCGTCCGCCCATGCCGCCTATCGTGATGGCGTCGTGTGACATATCCCTGCTGCATTACGTGAACCCGATCCCATGGGACCGGCACCATCTCGTGGACTCGGTCCATAGGCGAGTCCCGCATGTTAGTGAAATAGGATTTTCTAATTTATTTTATTTCAGGAAAATTGATTGTTAACATGAGCATTGTGTCATTAATCAATTTTTCAATAGAAAATAAATCGGAAAATTTGGATTTAATCTTTTGAGCCTTTTCTCTGAATTTAATCTTTGGGAGAATCGTTCTCGCTCATCTGAACTCCGATTGAAGCGATTCAAGTTTCTAAATTTTCATAAAATCAAGATCTACCTTCTAGAGCTATTTATTTTCAATTTTGAGCTTATTTGAGTCTCTGTTTTGTATTTATTGAGTTTTGTTGCTTTCTTTTTCGTTAGGCGCATAAATCCCAAAGGGCGAAGGAGACTTTGAAGATCAAGACTCGAGTGCTAGATCAGCAAGGCAAGTCATAACCTTTGATCATATTGATCCTATGTTTGCGAAGCAATTTGGTTTATACAATTGCATGCTATTTGTGTATCAATGCTTAATTTTTGAATAGCTATTCACTGATTGACATTATCGCCCACCTTCATCTTTGGAATGCCATGTACCCATTGTTAGCCCCTAAATTTGGTCATTACTAGTTGGACATAATCATAATACCAGTGATGGGCTATAAGTAGTTATTAGACACCTTAGTTGTCTTTGTGGGATTCATATCACATGTGAATTAATGTTAATCTTGACTTAATGAGATATTGAATCATGATTCATGACCGTTAGCCTTTGTTGTAAAACTTGTTGTACCATGGCAGGGCTTATCGTTGGTTTTAGTTGAACAAAATGTTTTCCCTCGGGCAAGTAATCGTGCGATAAAAGGGTGCTTTCTAGCACATTGGGATGTGTTTGTCTTGCTTGAGACAACTTATGGACTTAATCTTGTGCACCATTGACTGGGCCCAATCGTGTAACCACAAATGCAGTATAGACGAGACACGGTGATTAATTTACAATGTATAATCTTGAGTATTGCCAATTGTTGGTGTAAGTTGGGATGGTAGATTCACATGGCTCAAGAGGGGCCAGAGGTGAAACCTTAGTAGGTTGTACAGTATAGGCGGTGGTGTAAAGCCTTTGTCATGATATCTCTCGACAGGAAGTGTGTCTCGATTGCACCAAGAGATGTTCATGTCTTGTGGGTAAGTTGTACAACCTCTGAGAGTGTAAAACTATTAGAATAGCCAAGTCCGTGGTCATGGACAAGCCGGGGAGTTTCACAGGTATAGAGTGTTTTATGAAATGTGGGAATGTGGAATTGTTGGGATGTGAATGGGAGTTCATTATTATTCATTTCTAAAAGTTATATCGTTGAATTTAGTGGTGTGATACTTATTTTGGATGGTGTAGGGTGATGCCTTGCGATTAGGTTCATGTTGTCTACCATTGGTTTACCAGTTATTTATTATCTTTTTCATTAATGCTTTCAATCTATCTATTGTATTTCAAATTCAAGTTATTGCTTTACGAAATGAACCATATGGCTATCCTTGTCAAAGGCGTGCATGAATATATTGCACCATTCCCCTCTGACTTCGGGTACTTTTTGTACTCACGGTTTAAGCCTTTGTTGATCAATTGCTGAAAGGACTAGGAAATAATGAGTATCAAGAGGAGGAATACTATGAAGACTCGTGGACTAGGAAGGCGTTTCCCTAGATGATTTCTGTGGCATGTCGAATGAACCAAGTTATCTTGTTTCTGTATGCAGCTTTTATTGTTTCTTAAGCCGTAAGTCATGGATGTATGAACCTTGACCATAAGGTCATTTGCTTTAATTAATAATAATTTGCTTCTTCTTAGTTAATTAGATTTGTATGGTATGATATTTCATCTGTGTCACCTTTGTGTGCCTAGTTTGATCCTAGACTATGCGATGCTATCGTCGGTCGAGCGTGTACTAGACCCCAATGCGGTGTAAAACTTCGGAGAGGGTGTCTTTGGGGTTCAAGAAATTCGGTCTTTGAATACCATGTCAACTTGGTGCTCTTTGGAGAGCAGTACACCGTACTGTTAACAGTGTGAAAATTCGAGAGAGGTGCTTTGGTCTTTGATGATAGTCGATTACTCCGAGCTGAAATGATAACCTTGGATCTTCGAACATTAATGATTTAATTAAGGATTTTGTGATGATTATTGCATATATTTTTGGATATTGCTATGTGATGGGTTTTTGTCTTTGATGGATGCGGGATGGCGGTGCTTGATCATGGTGAGGCGGAGGATGGCGGGACTAAGCGAGGAGTATCGAGCGTCTGTGATCAAGTATTGTCGGAAGATGAGATTCATGTGCGTGTGTGACCTGTATGTCTTTCATGCATCTCGCATATGCTTAAGAATTAGCCACTCTAGCCACCCATGGGTATCTTCCAGTTATTACCCTTCTCTTTGCAACTTGGTATGCGGAAGAATATTCCTTTGGATGGAACCGCTTGCTTGTCATTGTGGAGGTTGCCTGAGGAATTGCGTGATAATATGCTTCAGGTACTCTCAAGGGTGCATTATTTGCAATCTCATCTCACCACTTGGCAACTTCGTGGTGCAAGCTTTAATATCATCGACCAAAGCTGGATCGGGTATACCATATACAACATTCACGAATTTCTTGGGAATTTTGTTAGTTGTGTAACTAATAAGCTAATTGAATATTCTTTCGATGCATCGATCATTTTTCTTTGAAATAAATACTTGTCATGATTGCATTGCATTGAGTTCTTTAACATCACAGAAAACATTCTTGCGCATCTAGAATCTGGACTTTTAGTCTATTTCATTCCTTTGTTGTGCTAGAATGGTTATGGAGGTCTTGATGTTGAACATTCAACATGCGACCTTTCTCAATAGATAGTTCAAGAATTCATTAAATGATCATGGATAATCTCATGTCCGATCAACTATCCTTCTGCGATAGAGCAGTGCTATCATTTTGAGTCATGACTTTTATACTACTTATCTTGTGTCAAGGCGCTAACGCCTAAGATTGCAGTGCCAGCGACTCGTAATTATGAATGGGAGTGGTAGGCGCCGAGGACCTTGTCTGGCGCGAATGGTGAAGGAGGGGATTCAAAGAGGAAGGGAGATTAGGAAATTGGAATTGTTATTGCTTGCCCTCTAAGGGTGATTACGACCATTATAAAGGCATTTGAACTACTAATTAAAAGGAAACTACTCCTCAATCCCTTGATCATAGCTTTCCTGCATGCATATTTATTAAAAAAACAACTCCTAAATCCCCTCGATCTTAGCCTTCCTTGCATGCAGTTCTCTGAGATTGTGCCTCTATGGTCAGTGCTGGCCATGCTCTGGCGGCGTTGCGTGCAGGGCCGCCTCGATAATCTTGTCCCCACATGACATCTTGGGCGATAATTACTTGTGTAGCTTCGCGTGCATGTGTCCAAATCTACAACTTTCCTTCTACATATATGTGATAGGCGGCTTAAAGCATATATTCTATTTGTTTCCATTTCTAATATTTGTCATCCATATATATATCGACTACAATTTTTTTCCCGATTAACATTTGATGAATTGATAATGCTTAATCAATAGAGTTATTTTGTTTCTTGGCGGATGAAGCAAATCACGGGAGGAACTTGGTCCTAAAATTAAGGAGTTGCTTGAGCTAGGTAAAAGCAGGGTGGTAGCTTCCATTTTAGCGACATGTCAGCGACTTGAAACAAATCGACTTGAGGTATTCTATCGACTTCAAATATCTGCATTGATATTTGAGAACTAATCTTTCACTTCATTAGATGTGATTCCTCTGCTTTGAGCTGCGAGCTCTCAAGCTCTTTTCTGCGGCAATAAGTTCAACCGAATCTCTGACGACATTGTTGCACATATACTTTTTCTTGAGAATTTCCTCCGGGAGAAATCTTCTTGGAAATGGGCGCTTGGCGCAAAGATGAGTGTCCTTGGTTGCCTAATGCTGCAATCAAATTTTTCAATACCCACATGTATGTTAAAGTTTTCATACTCTTTTGATTCCTTTTGCACGACTTCACGTTCTAGGTTCACAACATTCATCGAGTTTAGTAGTCTTATCTTGATGAGCATTTTGTCAATGTTCTCTTTTGTATTGTAAATTGTTGCATGGTCTACAACGGGTTCATTTTGTTAGCTGTGTTTTTGCTAGCTTTTGGATATATTGTTGTGTGATCTTCACTTTGCAATGTGTTCACTTTGTCCTCTTACCTTTGTTACACTAAGTTATTGATTTTATTTCTTGAACAACAATATGACAATACCTTGTACCTTACTAGTTTTATTTATGGAACAATAAAAATAGCAACACCTAGTGCCTTGCTCGATATCTCGACATCTTCACTAAATAACTAATCCTATAGTACTATTATTTCCTAAACAAGAGTATGGCAACACCTAGATGGCTAAAACCTTACTTTTTGGACAGCAATACATTCGACCATATGTTGCAAGCTTCTTTGGCTATGGATAATGATCATATCCTCCAAGTGGCAAAGGATTTTGGAGGCGGTAGTGTTCTTGAGGCTTTTACGTGTTCAAGTGCAACAATGACGAAAGTTCAAAGTTTTTGCAAAGTAAGCCTCTCTGAATAGCACTGACTCTTTGGAGATCATTTGAACCATTTCCAAACTATGTTCGACATACTCGAGTTGACTTCACATATGTTTTTCTTTCTCAATTTTTATATATGCAAAAGATGTGTTTATTGTTGTAAGAAAAAGTCGCTACTAGGAGGAAACTTCATAAAACATTGTTACGTGGTAATTTTCTGTAATGACTAATGAAGGCATGCTTTAGGGAAGCAAGGAAAGAACTACCTTATTTGTTTTATGCGATTACTATATTGGCAACAAATAATTGTTTAAGACTTTCTTGGTAATGTAGACCCGACCCCCAACCCACAACCCAACACCGCGTCGCTATGAAACCCACACACCAAAAAAAGGGTAAATAGAAAATTTATTTTTAGGTGTGGTGCCATTCACCCTCCCCAAAGGTATGGTATTGTGTACTTACACTACTATTATTATATGGATTAATGGATACATAATAATTTGTTTTTTTGAGAGGAAACAACGGGGGAAGCCCCCACTGGGGATAATAAGCATTTGTTGCATCATATGTTTACTCATCTGTGATGCATTTTGTGATATTCCAGTATTGTTCAACACAAAAAATAGCATGTAATGTTAATTCTCATGGCCTATCCTTTTCTTATTTGTTTAAGCTTAAGCTCCATCATCCTTAAAAAATTGAAGTACAAAGTGAATTATCTCGATTGCTTCACTTGTTTATTTCTTCTTTATAATTGCTATTTTGGCATACTCTTGTAAGGTGAAATCTGCGATCGCTTGATGTGATATTTCAAAGAGTATGCATCTTTTTGACCATTATACATTATCTGAAAGATTGCAAGGCCATTACGAGAGATTGCTATGAATCATACGGTTCATTCTTGGTAGAGAAGTGCTTTCTGACGATAATTTTTCCCATAAAGAGGCCATTGTTTTAGAGTCATTGGCTATGCAAACCTATGTCTAAGACAAAGCATGCCATCCACTTGTTAAAGAAGTTGGATGTTGATAGGTTAGTCATTTTTCATTCCATCTTATGCATTTGGTTCGAACCCACAAATTGTTTTTAAGCATGTTAATAAACTTATTATTTATTCGGTTCTAGATTTGCAAGAAGACTGACCGGTGGAGAGCCGAGCAAACTTCAAAAGAAACAACTCGAGAGAGAATTTCAAGTGGAATTTGGCTTGAGCTGTAAACCTATTAGGCGAACATTGAAGAACTGCTCTCTCCTCGAAGTCCCACAAAGAAGCGTATCTGAAAGAGAAGACCGACATAATTCTGAGGATGCCAGTGCCAACAAGCCATATTTATCTCGGAAAAACAATAAGAGCTATATTGGGGATAAGCTATATATATTGGTGTTATTGTAATATAATTTTGGTGTATATGTAATTGTTATTGTCTCGGTTGGATGATATGCTATCTTTTGGACAAATTTGATTATTAGTAGAGTAAGTTGTTACTTTGAATGCTTGAATTATCCTATCATGTTTAATTGATGCTTGAATCATATCATGTCATGTCTCGATTGGATGAATTGTGCTATTATTTTTTTGAAGCGATCGATTATACCAGCGAATGTGTCTCGGCAATACTAGTCATTACCGACACATCGTAAGTCGGAAACACAAGTCGTCGGCAAAAAGCTGAAATCGGACTGACAAGCGAAGTTAAATCGGTAAAATTATGTCGATCGGCAAAAGGTATCATTACCAACGAATTTGTCAAATCGGTAATATAAGATCGATCGGTAAAGATTTTTGCCGGCGGGACTTTAGCCGACACTCCTAATCCGTCGGTAATACTTTTACCGACCTATTGGTCTATCGCTATATGGGGTCTTTTCGGCCTTACAGTTAAACCTTGAATAATATGTCATGGTATAGTGCTTTTCCTCGCCGCTCATGAAAGACCATGTGGAGGTCTACCCGTATTTGTGACGAGTATTTGGCTGAATTTGAGTTTTTAAGTTACTCTGAGCCATAGTAGCTTAACATCCCAAAATTTTAGTTTGAATATTTAAATTTGAAAATGAACCAATTCTTTGTTTTCTAGAAATAATTGAAGCTTCATTTGAATTTTCTAATTTGATTAATCTATGCATCAAATAAAAGATTTCTAGCTTTTGTTGGGTTCATTGTGCTCAAGGATTTTTTTACGTATTTTTGGAGATTGTTTTGAATTTATTTGCTATTTATTAGAATTTATTTGCTTTTATTTGAATTTCGGAATTTTATTAATTAGGAAAAACATTTTCTATTTTGAAAATCTTCTCGAGGCCAAATTCACCTTGGCTCAGTTCCTATTCTTCGATCCGGCCCGATCAGCTTCTGCGTCATTGCTAGGCCCAGATTCTACCCGCTTCCTCTCGTCCCCCAGCCCATTGCGCCCAAGCAACCGCCGTCCGTCTGCGCCCGCCGTGCGGCTCGGATCATGCCACGTCACTCCCGCCCACCGCCGTCACTGAAAACCCTAGCTGCGTTCTCGGTGTCCATGCCGCGCCACCTCCCAAGGGCTATTTAAAGCCCTAAGGACCCTAGTCGAAAGCTTCCCATTGCACGTTGCTCCTTTTGGTCCATCTCTCACACTCGAGCTGCCACCATAAATCAAGCGCTTGCCGATTCTACCACCGCCGCAAGCTTCGCGCATTGATCTTCGCCACGGTCCTCCTCACATCCTTGCCGTTTGCGCCATTGTGTTGCTCGCGAAGTCCTCTTCCAGATCTGCTCTGAGCCGCGCTCGATCCGGTACTAATTCGTTAAAACCTACGTCATCTTCCTCGCATCGAGTGAAATAGCGCTGCCCCTCACGTCGATTGCCCACAGCACACCGATCGTGCCACGTCGCGTCGCCACGGTCCCCCTTCTCGCTATCGATCACTGCCGAGCCACCAAATGCGTGACGTGTGTCCCGCCGCATCAGCGTCCCTGTGGCTGCCTTGTCAGCCGCATCATCAGCACCACGTTAGCCCGTCCGCCCACGTCTTGCCCGTCGTGATGACATTAGCCTGGCGTTGATTCGTGAACTCGGTCCACGTGGACGGCGCCATCTCGTGGACTCGGTCCATAGACCGGGGGTCCAGCATGTCAGTGCAATAGGATTTTCTGATTTATTTTTATTTTAGGAAAATTGATTGCTGACATCAGCATTGTGTCATTAATCTATTTTTCAATAGAGAAATAAATTAAAAAATTCAGATTTAATCTTTTTCACCTTTTTCTCGAATTCAATCTTTTGGAGGCTTGTTCTTGCTCATACAATTCGATTGAAGTGATTCAAGTTTCTAAATTTTTATAAAATCAAGCTCTACCTTCCAGAGCTATTTATTTTCAATTTTGAGCTTGTTTGAGTCCCTGTTTAGTATTTATTTGGTTTTATTGCTTTCTTTTCTGCGAGCATTTAAATCCAGAAGGAAGCGAGCGGAGACTTTGAAGACTCAGCACTAGATTAACAAGGCATGTTGTAACCTTTGATCATATTGATCCTATGTTTGCAATGTAATTTAGTTTATACAATTGCATGCTATTTGTGTATCAATACTTAATTTATGGGAATAACTTTTCACCTGATGGACATTATGCCACCTTCATCTTTGGAATGCCATGTACCCATTGTTAGCCCCTAGCTGGGTCATTACTAGTTGGATATAGTCATAATAGCAACAGTGGGCTATCGTAACTGTGCTTAAACCTGCTTAGTTTTGCTTTGGGATTCATATCACATGTGAATTAATGTTAATCTTGACTTAATGAGATATTGAATCATGACCGTTAGCCATTGTTGTAAAACTTGTTGTACCATGCGGGGTTTGCTTGTTGGTCTTGGTTGAACAAAATGTTTTCCCTCGAGCAAGTGATTGTGCATTAAAAGGTGCGTTCTAGCACATTAGGATGTGGCTATCTTGCCTTAGACAAGTTAAGGACTTAATCTTGTGCGCCATTGAGGCTGAGGCGGTCGTGTAACCACAAGTGCAGTATCAGACGGAGACTGGTTGATTAATTTGCAATGTATAATCTTGATTATTGCCAATTGTTGGTGTGGGTTCGGTATAGGCGGGTAGATTTACATGGCTCAAGAGGGCCCCAGAGGTGAAACCTTAGAGGTAATACCGAACTTAGGCGATGCATTGTAAAGGCTTTGTCATGATATCTCTGTGACACACCAAATGAAGTGTGTTAATATCGATCGCACCAAGAGATGTTCATGTCTTGTGGGTAAAATTGTACAACCTTTGTAGAGTATAAAACTATTGAATAGCCGTGCAGTGGTCATGGACAAGCACAGGAATTTCACACGAGGTATAGAGTGTTTCATGAAATGTGGGAATGTGGAATTTTGGGATGTGAGCAGGGGTTCATTGTTGTTTTGTTGTCTAAAATTACATTGTTGAATTTAGTGGTGTGATACTTATTTTGGATGGTGTAGGGTGATGCCTTGCCATTACATTTCTATTGTCTACCATTGGTTTACCAATTATTTATTATTTTTTCATTAATATGCTTTCAATCTATCTATTGTATTTCAAATTCATGTTGTTGCTTTACGCAAATGAACCATATGACTATCCTTGTCAAGCCGTGCATGAATATATTGCATCATTCCCTCACGACTTCTTGAGTACTTTTTGTACTCACGGCTTTATGTCTTTGTTAATCAGTTGTTGAGGAAGGATCAGGAAATAATGAGTATCAAGAATAGGAATACTATGAAGACTACATGGACTAGGAAGGTGTTTCCCCAAACGATTGCCTATGGCATGTCGAATAGCCAGTTATCTTATTTCCTACCACTGATTTCTTTGTTTCTTAAGCCCGTAAGGCATGGATGTATGAATCTTGACCATAAGGTCATTTGCTTTAATTAATAATAATTTGTTTCTTCTTAGTTAATTCATTGTATGGCGTAATATTTCATCTGTGTTGCCACTGTGTGCACTAGCGTGATCATAGACTAGTGAAGTATATACAGAGGGTTTCGGATTTGCAAATTCGGGTCCCGACATAGATGGTATCAGAGCCATATCGACTGTATGTCTCTCTCTTAGTTAGCATGGTCTTCAAAATTATTTTCTAAATTAAACCAACAAATTGGTATTTAATAGTTTGTCTCTTCTTGCCTGATTCTTAGGTTCTTATTCCTCTCCTTTCTGAAACATTACTTTGAAATTTAAATTGATCTTATCTCATGAAACTTCTCAAAGCCTTGAGTCTTCGCGCCAGAATCAAATCAAGGGAGGCGATGATCAAGGCGTCGAAGAATAACCGAGAAGACTACCATATAAGATAGGTTTGTGGTGCTCTGTGGTGGTTGAGCATGCCACCCCTTCGGTTTAATTCACGATAGTCTATGTACACTAAGATTTTCATTGCTTGTACACTAGGTATGTTGCACCTTGCCTCAAGCGATTAGCATAACCATCTTAGTAAGTTAAACTTTATCTGCCACTTTATTTTTGTAGCCTTTTCGCTATATCCCTAGTTGACTTTTGTCCTTGGGTATTACCTTCTCCCTAGATGACCTTACCACTTGTCTATTGCTTTCCCTCTTACCTATCAAACCCTTGTCTTTGCATCGCGGAATGGTTAACTACGTTCGGAGCCTATCACAGTTTGCTAGTGGATGCCAATGCCAACGCCAGTGCAAGCGCCAACCCACCACCACCACCTGCAGTGACAGATCAGAACATGGGACACTTCTTGGCAGCTCAGACTCAACTTATGAATACCATGATGCAGAACGTGAACAATATGATGAATCAGCAGAACCAAACTGCAGTTGCCCTAGTTAATTTGTTGAACCAATAGAATCAAGCTACTGCTGCACCTCCACAGGCTCGTCTGCAATCCAAGCTGGCAGAATTCATGAGGACTCGTTCGCCTACCTTCTCCAACTCTTCAGAACCACTGGACTCAGACAATTGGATTCGCTCCATTGAGAAGAAGCTTGCAATTGCTTAGTGCACAAATCGTGAGAAGGTTCTCTATGCCGCTCATCGGTTGGAAGGCATGGCTGTTGAATGGTGGGAGAACTACAAGCGCCTCCCCGATGACCCTAGACCATCACTGCGAGAAGTTTTCAATCTGCTTTCCGCCACTCCCATATCCCGGATGGAAAATTGGAGATGAAGAAAAATGAGTTCCAAGAGCTCAAGCAAGAAGGGATGTGCGGAGGTGAACACCTCAACAAGTTCACTCAACTTGCTGCTATGCCCGAAGATGTAACCATAGAGGATGTTGGGCGGAAGAAGTTCAAGCATGGGTTCAATCCGGTCTAAAGGTGCAAGTCATTGGCAATGACTATGCAGATTTCAACATTTGGTGGATAAAGCCATGCTTATTGAGTAGTCTCGTCGTGAGTTGGAAGAATCCCTCAAGAGGAAGATGAAGCAACATGGAGCCCATTAGAATCATCCACGAGAGCCGAGAAATAATGCCGAGATAGCCTACTCATTTTACTCCTCCACCTACATTTAGGACACTCCACACCTCGACCAGCTCCTTCAAGCAATCACAACTTTAGCACCAACAGCAATCCGCCTCAGAGGACCAGTAATCCAACTGCAGGAGTCACATGTTTCAATTGTCATGAACGTGGACATTATGCCAATAATTACCCAAGAAAGCAAGCTGTGACGCCAGTTCGCTTCAACCTAGGATCTACACCAGCTAAGACCCCCACACCAGGAGCAGGACGTGGAACATCTCAGACTCCTAATCAAGCTACCAGGACTCCACCGCTTGTTGGAAGAGGCCGTGTGAACCACGTCACCACTGAGGATGCCCAGTCTGCACCAGACGTCATACTAGGTAAGCTCCTAGTCAACTCAGCCTCTGCCATGGTTTTATTTGATTCTGGAGCTACACATTCATTTGTTTCTTGGAGTTTTGCTGCAAATCATTAATTAAAGATAAAGCCTCTTAAAACTATTTTATTGGTGCAATCATCTGGTTCTGATTTGAGTATGAACCAAGGCTACCCTGAAGTTAAAATATTAACTGGAGGGGTAGAATTTCTAGCCAACCTCATTGTCCTAGACACCAAGTCCCTAGATGTGATCCTAGGAATGGATTAGTTCTCCAAGAACCAAGTAGTTCTAGATTGTGGAAATAGAGATCACGTTAATCGAGACTAGATGGAGCTAAGCTAAAGTTTCAAGTGGCGTGATCGGTCAGAAGGAATAAAGGTTTGTAGTGCCAAAGGAATAAGTTTGGAAGATGTGCCGATCGTTAGAGAGTTTCTGATGTGTTTCGGATGAATTGCCTAGGATGCCACGGATAGAGATATAGAATTCTTGATTAAGCTAGTTCTGGAACACCACCCATCTCCAAGAGGATGTACAAGATGCTAGTAAGTTAAGTGAAGTAAAGAAACAGATTAAAGAGTCGCAAGATCGAGTTTTGTTAGACCAGAGTTCTTTACTATGGGGTGCCCAGTTCTTCTAGTTGAAAAGAAGGATGGAACTCGAGAGAATGTGTGTGGATTATCGTTCTCTAAATGAGGTCACCATCAAGAATAAGTACCCTCTTGCCAAAGATTGATGATTTGTTTGACCCGGCTTCAACGAGCAAGAGTGTTCTCGAAGATTGACTTGAGGTTAGGTTATCATCGGTTGAAGATTCAGAAGAGGATATACCCAAAACAGGTTTTGTGACTCGGTATGGGACGGTATGAGTATACTGTGAAGTCTTTTGGTTTGACTAATGCCCCTGCTTATTTCATGACCCTGATGAACAAAGTATTTATGGAATATCTAGACAAACTTGTCGTTGTCTTCATTGATGATATTCTGGTCTACTCCAAGAGTGAGGCAGAGCATGAGGATCACTTGCGTAAGGTTTTGACGAAGCTAAGAGAACATCAACTTTATGCCAAATTCAACAAATATGAGTTTTGGATGAAGAAAGTTACTTTCCTAGGATATGTCATATCAGTAGAAGGAGTCGCTGTTGACCCTGGTAAAGTACGAGATGCCCTCAGTTGGAACTCACCCAAGACGGTAACCCAAGTTAGAAGTTTCCTTGGAATGGTGGGATATTATCGCCATTTCATAGAAGGATTTTCCAGAAAAGCTAGACCGCTCACTTAGCTTTTGAAAAGGAGAAGAAATTTGTTTGGACATCGAGTGTGGCGAAGTTTTTAAGAGCTAAAAAGTGTTTGACAACCTGCTCGGTACTTATCCTACGGATATTAGGAAAATTTTGAGATATTCTATGATGCATCGACAAGGACTCGGTTGTATGCTAATGCAAGATAAAAAGGTTGTGGCTTATACTTCCTGACAAGCAAAGCCACATGAAGTCAACTATCCGACCCATGATTTGGAGTTGGCAGCCGTAGTGCATGCCTTAAAGATTTAGGCGTCATTACCTTATCGGTAATCCTTTGTGAGGTTTATCACGATCACAAGATCCTAAAGTACATTTTTACCCAGACTGATCTTAATATGAGGCAAAGAAGGTGGTTGGAGTTTATCAAGGACCATGATATTGAAATTCATTATCATCTAGGCAAAGCCAATGTCATAGCTGATGCTTTGAGTAGAAAGAGCTACAATACCTTAATGATTAAAGAAAGTCAGCCAGCTCTCTGTGAGGAATTTTAGAAGCTTAGCCTAGAAGTGGTATAAGAAGGTTACTTAGCTACTTTGGAAGTACGACCAATATTGGAAGATCAGATTTGAGAAGCCCAAGTTGATGATACTGATATCAAAGAGATTAAGAGAAATATGAAGAAAGGAAAAGCCCGGGTTTCTTGAAGATAAAAAAGGTATTTGGTATGAAAATCGTGTCTGTGTACCGATCGAAAGAGCTCAAGGAGCTATTACTCATAAAGCGCATGAGACTTTGTACTCCATTCACTCTGGAAGTACCAAGATGTATCAAGACCTTAAGGAAAGTTATTGGTGGCCTAGCATGAAGCGTGATTTTGCAGAGTATGTTGCTCTTTGTGACGTCTCGCTAGAAGGTCAAAGCCGAACATCGAGACTAGCGAGATTGCTTGACCATTGAAAATTCCAGAGTGGAAGTGGGAAGAAATTGGTATGGATTTCATTACATAGACTTCCTAAGACCCAAGCTGGTTATGACTCGATTTAGGTAATAGTGGATCGATTGTCTAAGGTAGCTCACTTCATTCCAGTTAAGACTACCTACACCGGAGGTAAATTAGCAGAATTGTACATGTCAAGAATTGTTAGTCTTCGCAAAGTGCCAATAAGATAGTCTCCGATAGAGGAACTCAGTTTACCTCTCGTTTTTGGCAGAGTTTGTATGAAGCAATGAGAATTCATCTCAGGTTCAATACTGCCTATCACCCTCAAACAAATGGACAGACTGAGTGCATGAATCAGATTCTTAAGGACATGTTAAGAGCCTATGCCTTAACCTATGGTGCCAAGTGGAACAAATGTTTGCCCTTTGCAGAATTTTCTTACAATAACAATTATCAAGCCAATCTACAAATGTCCCTTTTGAAGCCTTATATGGAAGAAAGTGCGAGAACTCCTCTCAATGGAGCGAGGCCGGAGAAAAAGCGGTTATTTGGTCTGCCATCTCGCAAGAAGCGAAGAGCAAGTTGATTAATTGAGAGACAACTTGAAGATAGCTCAAAGCAGACATAAGAGTTATGCAGATAATTGTCGCCGAGATTTGAGTTTCAAACCTGATGATTATGTGTATCTTAGAATCATCCCTCTCAAAGGAGTTAAGCGATTCAAGTAAAAGGAAAGCTTGCCCCTAGATATGTGGGACCATTCAAAGTCTTGGAATGAAGAGGAGAAGTAGCCTACAAGCTAGAGTTGACTCAGTCTTTTGCCGGAATCCACGAAGTGTTCCGCGTGTCAGAGTTGAAGAAGTGTTTGCGAGTTCTAGAAGAACGTATGCATTAGAGGCCATTGATTTACAAGAGGATCTTACCTATAAGGAGCAACCAGTGAAGACTTTGAATGTTGTAGAGCGCATCACAAAGAGCAAGATCATCCGTTTTTGCAAGGTCTAGTGGAGCAACTATTCGGAAGAGGAAGCTACTTGGGAGCGAGAAGAGGATCTAAAGTCCGAGTTTGCCCACCTATTCTCTAGCCAGCCTGAATCTCAGGGTCGAGATTCCATTTAAGGGGGGAGGTTCGTAACATCCCAAAATTTCAGTTTCAGAATGTTTAAATTTAAAAATGAACCATTTGCCTTTTTCTAGAATTAATCCAAGCTTAATTTGAATTTTCTAATAATAAAAATATTCATTGTGCTCCATGGAATTTTTCTATATTTTTGGAGATTTTTCTGAATTTATTTGCTATTTATTGGAATTTACTTGCTTTTATTTGAATATCTAGAATTTTATTAATTTGGAAAAACATTTTCTATTTTGAAAATCTTCTCAGGCTGAATTCGCCTCGGCTCGATTCCTATTCTTTCGATTCAGCCCAGTCTGCTAGCCCAACTAGCCCGCGAGCCACCGCCGTCCGATCTGTGCCACGCATGCGGCTCGGATCATGCCACGTTGCCCCGCGTCGCCACCGCTAGGAAAACCCTAGCCACGTCGTTTTCAGCGTCCGTGCAGTGCACGACTCCCTAGGGCTATTTAAAGCCCCGAGGACCCTCGTGTGAGCTTCCCCATCGCACGCCGCTTCTTTTGGTCCATCTCTCGCTGCTCGAGCCACCGCCATCATCAAGAAAGCGCTCACCGAAGTTCCGCCGTAGCCACAAGCTTTCGCCACGCTAATCTTTGCCGTTGGGCCTCCTCCATCGCTGCCGTTCGCGCCATTGTGTTGCTCACAAAGTCCTCTTCCAGATCCGCTCTGAGTTGCACTCGATCTGGTACTGATTCGCTGAAACCCAAATCGTCTTCCTCGCGTCTGGTGAAATAGCACCGCCCCTCACCATTGATTTGTTCCGTCGGTCTGTGGCCGTTCGATTGGCCACGGTAGCACCCGATTGTGCCACGTCACATTCGTCGCGGTCCCTCTTCTCTGCCGTCCGATCTGCACCGAGCCGCCAGATGCGTGATGTGTGTCCCGCCACGTCAGTGTCCGCGTGGCTGCCTCGTCAGCCACATCGTCAGTGCTGCCTTAGCCCGTCCGCCCACATGCCGCCTGTCGTGATGGCGTCGTGGTGACATCAGCCTGCTACATTACGTGAACCCGATCCACCATGGACCAGCACCATCTCGTGGACTCGGTCCATAGAGCGGGGGTCCCGCATGTTAGTGAAATAGGATTTTCTAATTTATTTTTATTTCAGGAAAATTGATTGTTAACATGAGCATTGTGTCATTAATCAATTTTTCAATAGAGAAATAAATCGGAAAATTTGGATTTAATCTTTTTCAGCCTTTTTCTCTGAATTTAATCTTTGGGAGGGTCGTTCTCGCTCATACGAACTCCGATTGAAGCGATTCAAGTTTCTAAATTTTCATAAAATCAAGATCTACCTTCTAGAGCTATTTATTTTCAATTTTGAGCTTATTTGAGTCTCTGTTTTGTATTTATTGAGTTTTGTTGCTTTCTTTTCCGTTAGACGCAAATCCCAAAGGAGCGAAGGGAGACTTTGAAGATCAAGACTCAGTGCTAGATCAGCAAGGCAAGTCATAACCTTTGATCATATTGATCCTATGTTTGCGAAGCAATTTGGTTTATACAATTGCATGCTATTTGTGTATCAATGCTTAATTTTTGAATAGCTATTCACCGATTGACATTATCGCCCACCTTCATCTTTGGAATGCCATGTACCCATTGTTAGCCCCTAATTTGGTCATTACTAGTTGGACATAATCATAATACCAACGATGGGCTATCGTAGTTATGCTTAGACACCTTAGTTGTCTTTGTGGGATTCATATCACATGTGAATTAATGTTAATCTTGACTTAATGAGATATTGAATCATGATTCATGACCGTTAGCCTTGTTGTAAAACTTGTTGTACCATGGCGAGGGCTTGTCGTTGGTTTTAGTTGAACAAAATGTTTTCCCTCGGGCAAGTAATCGATGCGATAAAAGGGGTGCTTTCTAGCACATTGGGATGTGGCTGTCTTGCTTGAGACAACTTATGGACTTAATCTTGTGCACCATTGAACTGGGCCCAATCGTGTAACCACAAGTCTGGTATGGACAGACCTGGCTGATTAATTTACAATGTATAATCTTGAGTATTGCCAATTGTTGGTGTAAGTTCTGGGATGGACGGGTAGATTCACATGGCTCAAGAGGGGGCCCCGAGGGGTGAAACCTTAGTAGGTTGTACCGAGTATAGACGGTGAATTGTAAAGCCTTTGTCATGATATCTCTGCGACACACCAAAGGAAGTGTGTTAATATCGATTGCACCAAGAGATGTTCATGTCTTGTGGGTAAAGTTGTACAACCTCTGCAGAGTGTAAAACTATTAGAATAGCCAAGTCCGTGGTCATGGACAAGCCCAGGAGTTTCACACGAGGTATAGAGTGTTTTATGAAATGTGGGAATGTGGAATTGTTGGGATGTGAATGGGGAGTTCATTATTGTTCTGTTGTCTAAAGTTATATCGTTGAATTTAGTGGTGTGATACTTATTTTGGATGGTGTAGGGTGATGCCTTGCGATTCGGTTCATGTTGTCTACCATTGGTTTACCAGTTATTTATTATCTTTTTCATTAATATGCTTTCAATCTATCTATTGTATTTCAAATTCAAGTTATTGCTTTCTGCAAATGAACCATATGGCTATCCTTGTCAAGCTGTGCATGAATATATTGCACCATTCCCCTACGGCTTGCTGGGTACTTTTTGTACTCACGGTTTTAAGCCTTTGTTGATCAATTGCTGAGAAAGGACTAGGAAATAATGAGTATCAAGAGGAGGAATACTATGAAGACTACGTGGACTAGGAAGGCGTTTCCCTAGATGATTTCCTGTGGCATGTCGAATGAACCAAGTTATCTTGTTTCTGCTGCAACAGTTTTATTGTTTCTTAAGCCCGTAAGTCATGGATGTATGAACCTTGACCATAAGGTCATTTGCTTTAATTAATAATAATTTGCTTCTTCTTAGTTAATTCGTTGTATGGTATGATATTTCATCTGTGTCACCTTTGTGTGCCTAGTTTGATCCTAGACTAGCACGATGCTATCGGTCGAGCGGTAGCACTAGACCCCAATGCGGTGTAAAACTTCGAGAGGGTGTCTTTCGGGGTTCAAGAAATTGGTCTTTGCCATGTCAACCCGGTGCTCTTTGGAGGAGCAGTAGCACCGGCCTGTTATCGGTGTGAAAATTCGAGAGAGGTGCTTTGGTCTTCGATAAGTGCGATGCTACCCGACTGGGCCAGAGTAATCTGGATCTTCTCGAACATTAATGATTTAATTAAGGATTTTGTGATGATTATTGCATATATTTTTGGATATTGCTATGTGATGGGTTTTTGTCTTTGATGGATGCGGGATGGCGGTGCTTGATCATGGTGAGGCGGAGGATGGCCGGACTAAGCGAGGAGTATCGAACGTCCTGACAGTCAAGTATTGTCAGAAGATGATTGGAGGAGTCCGGGCAAGCTTAGAAGACACGGAAAGGCAAAGACACTAGCTAGATGCCGTGCGGATCAAGGAAGGCCGTCGGATCGTGCTCTAGTTGATTGGTTAGCGGGTCTTAGTAGTGTGCTTTCAAAACCATGCAAGAAAACCCCATTATGTGTGTGGATTTTCGGTTAGCCCTTGCATGGCTGGTTGAGTGGGTTAATCCTAGCCCTTGATGAGTGCTCTAGGGTTGAGGGGCTCATCTAAGGGTGGTAGGTGGCCTAAGAGTAGTATAAATAGGGGTGAAGTGGTAGCCTTCTCCCCTTGAAGAAGGTTGTAGAGGTTTTGTGTGCTCTTTTGAGCTTTGCCCACTTATGAGGCTTTGTAAACCTCCCCTTCCAGAAATACAAAGATTTAAATTCTGTATTTACATTACGCACTTTACATTACGCATTTAAATTCCGCAATTTAAATTCCACATTTACTTTCTTGCAATTTACATTACGCAATTTGGGTTTGCCTCCTCTCCTTCTACATGCTTATGATTGTTATGCCGAGGATGTTGATTGATGGACGAATCTCTCTTTAAATCATATCCCAATCATCTAGGCAATCTATGCGTTCTTCTTGCAAGAAACCATTTTTTGCACTCTTGAATGGCTGATCTTGTAAATTGCGTTTCTTCAAATTTAGACTTGTGTTTTTTCTTGCTGTGGCATGTGGGTGACTATTTAAGATCATCTTGATTATCAAATCCCCACGAGCAAGTCTTAAATCAAGTTCTTTCAATTTGCTCAAAACTTGGTGTGCACTTCCTTCCCGGGTAAAAAGGTCTGAACTTTGACGTCAATCCTTACGATTGAAGATTGGAATAAGTTCTTGACATCCCTAAGATCACATCTACCAAGTTTCATGAGTTTTTGTCCAACTGATCACAAGATTCATCGAAATTTGCTTTAGGTCGTGCTGATTTTTCAGTTTGTTCTTCACCGTTCTTGAGCTCGGTGCTACTGCTCTCCTCATGCGGTGCTACTTCATTTTGTTGCTTTCTTTTCCGTTAGACGCAAATCCCAAAGGAGCGAAGGGAGACTTTGAAGATCAAGACTCAGTGCTAGATCAGCAAGGCAAGTCATAACCTTTGATCATATTGATCCTATGTTTGCGAAGCAATTTGGTTTATACAATTGCATGCTATTTGTGTATCAATGCTTAATTTTTCGGAATAGCTATTCACCTGATTGACATTATCGCCCACCTTCATCTTTGGAATGCCATGTACCCATTGTTAGCCCCTAGCTGGGTCATTACTAGTTGGACATAATCATAATACCAACAGTGGGCTATCGTAGTTATGCTTAGACCTGCTTAGTTGTGCTGTGGGATTCATATCACATGTGAATTAATGTTAATCTTGACTTAATGAGATATTGAATCATGATTCATGACCGTTAGCCACTGTTGTAAAACTTGTTGTACCATGGCAGGGCTTGTCGTTGGTTTTGGTTGAACAAAATGTTTTCCCTCGGGCAAGTAATCGTGCAGTAAAAGGGGTGCTTTCTAGCACATTGGGATGTGGCTGTCTTGCTTGAGACAACTTATGGACTTAATCTTGTGCACCATTGAACTGGGCCCAATCGTGTAACCACAAGTGCAGTATGGATGCAGACTGGGATTAATTTACAATGTATAATCTTGAGTATTGCCAATTGTTGGTGTAAGTTCGGGATGGACGGGTAGATTCACATGGCTCAAGAGGGGGCCCCGAGGGGTGAAACCTTAGTAGGTTGTACCGAGTATAGACGGTGAATTGTAAAGCCTTTGTCATGATATCTCTGCGACACACCAAAGGAAGTGTGTTAATATCGATTGCACCAAGAGATGTTCATGTCTTGTGGGTAAAGTTGTACAACCTCTGCAGAGTGTAAAACTATTAGAATAGCCAAGTCCGTGGTCATGGACAAGCCCAGGAGTTTCACACGAGGTATAGAGTGTTTTATGAAATGTGGGAATGTGGAATTGTTGGGATGTGAATGGGGAGTTCATTATTGTTCAGTTGTCTAAAGTTATATCGTTGAATTTAGTGGTGTGATACTTATTTTGGATGGTGTAGGGTGATGCCTTGCGATTCGGTTCATGTTGTCTACCATTGGTTTACCAGTTATTTATTATCTTTTTCATTAATATGCTTTCAATCTATCTATTGTATTTCAAATTCAAGTTATTGCTTTCTGCAAATGAACCATATGGCTATCCTTGTCAAGCTGTGC
Organism: Guadua angustifolia; assembly: GCA_036346375.1. Lineage (NCBI taxonomy): Eukaryota > Viridiplantae > Streptophyta > Magnoliopsida > Poales > Poaceae > Guadua > Guadua angustifolia. The sequence continues at coordinate 41,709,925 of CM070515.1, forward strand.
ATGAATATATTGCACCATTCCTCTGACTTCTTTCGGGTACTTTTTGTACTCACGGTTTTAAGCCTTTGTTGATCAATTGCTGAAAGGACTAGGAAATAATGAGTATCAAGAGGAGGAATACTATGAAGACTACGTGGACTAGGAAGGCGTTTCCTAGATGATTTCTGTGGCATGTCGAATGAACCAAGTTATCTTGTTTACTCGCTTTTGCAGTTTTATTGTTTCTTAAGCCCGTAAGTCATGGATGTATGAACCTTGACCATAAGGTCATTTGCTTTAATTAATAATAATTTGCTTCTTCTTAGTTAATTCGTTGTATGGTATGATATTTCATCTGTGTCACCTTTGTGTGCCTAGTTTGATCCTAGACTAGCACGATGCTATCGGTCGGGCAGTAGCACTAGACCCCAATGCGGTGTAAAACTTCGAGAGAGGGTGTCTTTCGGGGTTCAAGAAATTCGGTCTCGCCGCCATGTCAACCGGTGCTCTTGGAGGAGCAGTAGCACCGCCTGATATCGGTGTGAAAATTCCAGAGAGGTGCTTTGGTCTTTGCGATAGTGCAGCATAACGACCTGAGGCACAGAAGTTGGATCTTCTGAACATTAATGATTTAATTAAGGATTTTGTGATGATTATTGCATATATTTTTGGATATTGCTATGTGATGGGTTTTTTTTGTCTTTGATGGATGCAGGATGACGGTGCTTGATCATGGTGAGGCGGAGGATGACCGGGACTAAGCGAGGAGTATCGAACGTCCTGACGGTCAAGTATTGTCAGAAGATGATTGGAGGAGTCCGGGCAAGCTTAGAAGACAAGGAAAGGCAAAGACACTAGCTAGATGCCGTGTGGATCAAGGAAGGCCGTCAGATCGCGGTGTAGTTGATAGGTTAGCGGGTCTAAGTAGTGTGCTTTAAAAACCATGCAAGAAAACCCCATTATGTGTGTGGATTTTGGATTAGCTCTTGCATGGTTGGTTGAGTGGGTTAATCCTAGCCCATGATGAGTGCTTTAGGGTTGAAGGGCTCATCCATGGGTGGTAGGTGTCCTAAGAGTAGTATAAATAGGGGTGAAGGGGTAGCCTTCTCCCCTTCAAGAAGGTTGTAGAGGTTTTGTGTGCTCTTTTGAGCTTTGCCCACTTATGAGGCTTTGTAAACCTCCCCTTCTAGAAATACAAAGATTTAAATTCTGCAATTACATTACGCACTTTACATTACGCATTTAAATTCCGCATTTACTTTCTTGCAATTTACATTATGCAATTTGGGTTTGCCTCCTCTCCTTCTACATGCTTATGATTGTTATGCCGAGGATGTTGATTGATGGACGAATCTCTCTTTAAATCATATCCCAATCGTCTAGGCAATCTGTGCGTTCTTCTTGCAAGAAATCATTTTTGCACTCTTCAATGGATGATCTTGTAAATTGCGTTTCTTCAAATTTAGAATTGTGTTTTTCTTGCTGGGCATGTGGGTGACTATTTAAGATCATCTTGATTATCAAATCCCCACGAGCAAGTCTTAAATCAAGTTCTTTCAATTTGCTCAAAACTTGGTGTGCACTTCCTTCCCGGGCAAAAAGGTCGGAACTTTGACGTCAATCCTTGCGATTGAAGATTGGAATAAGTTCTTGACATCCCTAAGATCACATCTACCAAGTTTCATAAGTTTTTGTCCAACTGATCACAAGATTTATCAAAATTTGCTTTAGGTCGTGCTGATTTTTCAGTTTGTTCTTCAGCTGTTCTTGAGCTCGGTGCTACCGCTCCTCATGCGGTGCTACCAGACTTTGGTGCTATCAGTCCACCTGTGGTAGCACCGGTCAGACAGCACAAGTAGCTCATATGGATTGGCTCCTTCTACGTGTTTTCTTCGTGGGCTTGTTTGGATATTTTTGGCGGAAAATTTTAAGTTACGACCATTCAACCCCCTCTATTTGCTATCTCAATCCTTCAGCTCGTATTGTCGAAGCCGTTTGATCTAGTGTAGACTGTCAGATGCAAGCCATATGTCAACATCTGAGTCACAGCATCGTCGAAGTTTCACTGTAGGATGGTGCACATGGTGTCACTTCGCCACGTGTCCTCGCCATTGCTGCCGCTTCGATCTAAACCATCTGATCTGGATCAGACAGGCGAGATCAAGCCACACGTCACCAATCAAGGCTTCGAACCCACTTGTGTTAGTGCTCACGTCATCAGATGATGTCAATGCCTACGTCAGCATTTGCCACGTGTCAGCATGGTACTCGAAAGGTCATGAACTAAGTCCACGGTGGACCTGAGCCAAACCGTGGACTAGGTCCATAGACTAGGGTGGCATGATGGCTCCCGATTGGTTCTGGCAAGGCTGATGTCATGCTGACATTAGCGTGACACATTAAATAGCCTTTTTCAATATAAAAATAATTCGGTTATTATTTTATTTTCTAATTTTTAGATTTTTGAAACTTCCACGAGTCTGTTCTCCCTCATACGAGCTCCGATTGAGGTGATTCAAATTTATAAAAATTTGTAAAATCGAGATCTATCTAATGGTGAATTTTATTTGATTTTTGGAGTTTGTGTGCTCTCTATTTTGGTGTTTATTTGGCTTGCCATCTCGTTTCACATAGACGTTAAATTGTGCAACGCATCCGAACAAGATCCATCAACTCAAGACCAAGGTTCAAAGCAAGAATAAAGGGATTTTCTAAGGCAAATTGTGCTTTGATCATGTTGAACGCATGTTTATAAAACTGCTATATTATTTTACTTATTGCATGTTATTTCATGTGTATAATTGTTTTTCAAATTATATTAGGACTTTGTTAATCTACCAATTTGATTTATACCCTACCTTATCATTTGTATGCCATGATCTATTTGTCACCCTAGATTGGTTCATTATAGTTAGTTAATAATAAAATCAACATGGGATGGTTAGAACGAATTAGTTGCTTAGCCATGCCACGTCATCATTTGTACTTGAATCGTTGATAATTAATTTTGACTAATGGATTATGGAACAATGTTATGAACTTATATGTCATGTGTGGTCACATGATGAGATTGAGTTGTTGTGGTGATGAATGTCACGCAATGATATTTAATTGTTGATGGCACGTGGTGCTTGGTAATGAGCTGGGGTGGTTATGATTTTGATTGGGGCAAGTGGCAAGGGGCAGTATGCCAAGGTGGGCTGTATGGCAGAGGGTATGTGGAAGTCTTACCTCGATCATCCTAAGGACTTAACCTTACAAGCCTTTGACCTGAGTCAATCATGCAACCACATGTCTGGAATAGGTCGAACCTAGCTGATTAATTTGCAATATCTTAGCTTTGGTACAACTAGTGGTGGTGAGGTTCACCTTTTACGAACCCAGATGGCGCAAGAGGGGGGCCCTGTTGTGGTAACTAGTCCCTTCAGTGTTGAAACTTTAGCGGATAGTCACAATCATACACAGCGGAAACACAATAAAAGACTTCATGTATTAAATAATACATGTAGAATGGTCTTATGATCAACTTACATGACAATGCCTCACAAGGCTAAACTGTGAATAAGAACTTTAACTGCAATGAAATGAAAACATAAATAAACCCTTCAGTTTATCATAGGCAACTGACAAGGCTTGCACCCTAGACGTTTGACTCCTTCTAGTACTCCTCTTCAAGAGTTAATGTAGACTCCTACTCAACTGATGATTTTGTTGTTGACAAGGGTGAGTACTTAAATCACTCAACAAGTAGTGCACAGACTACAATTCCAACATAACTATTTATAAGGCTTAGTCCAACAGAATGGCTAATATGGCTATTTTGCAATAAGGAAACATTTACAAATAAATACCATAAATAGATTGACAAGACAGTAAAATGAATAACAATAAATAATAACTTTCAAATATTTCTCAAATAAACCTGGCTTCCAGCTCAAAATCATATTTCTAACTTTTCAATTTCATCCAGCCTTCCTTTCTAATTTTTTATTTTACAAAATCTATCCATTGATGTAATTCCTGAGCATTGCTCAATATCGTGAGTACGGTTATCCAAATAGATTTTACACTCTACAGAGGTTATTCGCTTTACCCACATAACATGATCGTCTCTTGTTACCAATCTATTAACACACTTCCTTTGGTGTGTTAGTAGAGAGATCCTGACAAAGCCTTTACAAAGCTCTGTCTTAACCCAATACTACTAGCTAAGGATTCATCGCTGATGGGACTGGCTAGCACACTCAGGCCCCCCCTCTTGTGCCATGTGAGTTCACCCATATAGTCGGGACTCACACCACTATTGGTAGTACCAAAGCTAAGACATTGTAAATTAATCACGTAGGTTCGTCCCATTCCAGACATGTGATTGCAAGTTTGACTCGAGTCAAATGCCAAGGTTAAGTCCTAATTGACCGAGGCTAGTCTTCTAGAAAACCCACAATAACCATTATCCCATATCATCACCTTCCATTCATTTTTCAATCAAAATAAAAATGCGATTGCCCAATTGCCACATTGGCCCACCATAATTCACAAGTCTTGCTACTTGCCCTAGTCTAAATCATTTTACCACCCCAGTTGATTACTATGCATCATGTGCCATCAACAACACTGTGTGACAACACCGGACACTCCTTTTCATGAACATATTCCATTAATCAAGATTAATTTTGTATTCTAAAAATGATATCATTAACCCGTTGCATGGCTAAGCAAGCTAGCACGTTCTAACCATCCCATGTTAGCAATTAATAGTTACCAACTAATAAAGAACCATACTAGGGTGACAAATGAATTATGGCATACAAATGACAAGGTAGACATAAGTTCAATTTGGTTGAATAACTAATCCCAACTTAATTGAAATAGTTATACATTGAATTAGTAATACTTTAAAACAACATACATTTTAAAACATGGGCTCAACATGATCAGAGCACAACTTGCCTAAGAAAATCTCTTGTTCTCGCTCTGTACCTTGGCCTTTAGTTAATGATTCTCCCTCGGATACTCCAAGTACTTTGATGTCTACATGTAACGGGAGAAACACTAAATAAATACCAAAACAGATATCAAACAATCTCCAATAATTAAATAAAATTCACCATTAAATAGATCTCAATTTTAAATTTTTTTAGAAATTTGAATCGCCTAAATCGGAGCTTGTATAAGAGAGAACAGGCCTCTAAAAATTAAATTTAGAAAACTAGAAAAAGTATATTTTCTAAAATTATTTTTCTAAAGAAAAACTGATTTAGTGTATCATGCTGATGTCACCGATTTTTGAAAGTAAAAACAAATCTGAAATTGGGCTCTAGAGGTTGACAGGTGGGCCCTTGGTCCATAAACCAGGTTTACTGAAACAGGTGACAATCTACGGTAGACTCGGTGCATAGGAACAGTGCTACAGCTGACATCATCACTCACATCATCGATGGTGTGGTGCTTGACTCGGCGCTGACCAAATAGATCGACTGACTGGGCGCACTTGTGGGTCGCTAGGGCTGAGGTGTCGGGTGACTTGGTTATGACGCGCACAGCCACGTTAGCTCGAGCTCGTCCTCCCGGCTCCAACAAGAGGTGGCAGAACCCACCAGCATGGTGGAAGAAGATAGAGTAGATGGCACAACATCAACGGATCGGCCTCCACTTGGTACCAATCACGAAACCAAAAGGAGCATGAACTTACAATCTCCCCCTTCTTTGTGATTGATGATAAATCCTATACTAATTACCGTATTTGGATGAAAGACTATATGATGGAGTTTGGAAGATCAAAAATCAAATAACACAATAAGATTTTTAAATTTTTGACTTCTCCCCCTTTTTAGGAAAAAATCTCCCCCTTTTGCCAAAGACAAGAAAGCTAAATAAACACAAATGGGGAGTGCAAGGGTGAAAGCTCACAGTAAAATTCTCCACCTTACATCCAACATCCCCTTTTAAATCAATCATCCAAATAAGGGGATTAAGCTCACAATACTTCTCCCCCTTTTGGTATTAAATAGCAAAAATGGAAAAACAATCCAAAAAGGAGATCTATTAGGGTATCAAAAACACCATTGATAGAACAAGTATAGAGATTGAAAAGAGAAACATTCAAATACCACTTGCAAAAACAAAGAGGGGGATTTTAAAACTTCTCATTATGGCCTAAAAGAGTAAATCACTTGAAAATAGGCCATATTTTGAGTTAAGAACAATAAAAGGGTATTTTAAACACATTCAAACAAACTTCTCATTTTATTAGGCTTTTCAACATTGCAACATGAGTAACTTGAAGAGTCCATAATTGCTTAACAGGGCATAAACAAGGAATCCATCCATAAGAACTTCAAATTTTCAATGAAACCATTTCAAAGAAAACTTTTTAAAGAAGCATCACTTGTAGTACCACTTTTGAAGGAAATAAGAAACTTGTACCACTTGTAATGCTTATTTTTTCAATTGATACCACATGTAAATATTTCTTCTTCAAGTGTTACCACTTGTAAAGATCATCTAGCATGAGGGTACCACTTGAGAAAAACATTTTCATTTTATTTTAAATTAAGATCAATATGAAATAGTCTCCTTTAAACATTTCAATTTATAAAGGATCTTACATAGAGAGTCCTTGAGAAATTGAACTTGCAATTAAGATTCAAATGGGAAACTCATCTATAAAGGTTTGTAATACCATGAAAATACTCAAAAAGAATAAAGGATACTAATTGTAAAAATCGATACCACTTCAGGGCTTCTTTTGAGTTTTAAAGAAATTGAAATCATCACTTGAGAGATACCACATGTAAATGAATACACAAAACATGATTAAATAATGTAACATCCTAATTTTTTCTTTTTCTTGATTTAATGTGCTATTTGTGCATTTTATGATTTTTCTAAATTTATTAGATTTTTCTAGATTTTCTTTGAATATATTTATTATTAAGTATATTAGCCTTTTGTGAAAACTAATAATTATTAATAAAGTCAAAATAAATTTTTACCAAAAATCTTTTATTTGGGTTCGTTAAGTCTAAAAATATTTTTAGATTTTTGGGAATTTTTCTAAGATTGTTGCTAATTTATTTGGCTTTGTTTATTTTTTGAATTTAATTTAAATTAAAAAGTTATTTTAAAACCTAATAACAGTACCGGCCTGGCCTAATCTTGCAAGCGAGCCATCCCAATTCAGCTAGCTCAACTCGGTCTCTAGAAAGCTAAGTGCCATCGCCATTGGATCAAAAGTGGATGATTGAGATTTGCTGTTGAGGTTTGGGAAATCCTAATCGTCTCGTGTCGTTGGATCAAGCATGTGTGACCAAGATTACTCAGGTTTAATAAGAACTCTAGTGAATCATGACCATTGATACAGTGTGCAGTTTGGATTAGATCTAGTCGAGTGAATCCGGTGCATGCATCTCGCCACGTGGATGGCTGGGATTAGTGCTCAGCGCCGCTATCTTCTCCGTTGAGGGCACGGAGTTCACGCTGCCTCCAACATGGAATCCGGCTTGTCCACCAAATGCGCCACATCCTTTGCCCCTGGTTTTGGGGTTTGAAGCTTCATCGTCACGTCAGAGAAGCTCGCTGAAGTGTTGTGAAGTCACCGTTGTGCTTTTCCATTGAGAATGTGGTCACCGGGGAGTCTCTGCCAAAACAAAGTGTATATCCGAGATTGTCATGTTCGGGGCTTCTAGATCTGTGTGAAAAAGAACTGGAACTATGCCAAAATCACCACACTTGGGTTCAGCTTCTCCAAGTGCTGTAGGGCCTATGATCACCATGGGAGGGTCACTAGGGTTTGACATGATTTCGACTGTTCGATTCGTCGAGAGGTGGGAGATGCGTGACACATGGCTGACTCATGTCAAGCCGTGTGTTGTGCCTCTATCAACAATTGGGTTTAATCTGGGCTATTTGATCCAAGGCAGATGGTTCAGATTATGCGATGTTCTTAGCCAATCAGACTGTGGCACGTGTTGCACGATAGTCCAAGCGTCGTGCGTCGGGTTTACCGTGAACCAATGCGGTCCCATGGACTCAATCATGCGCTTGGGCTATGTGTCATGATCTGATTTGTCCAGGATATGCTGATGTCATGTTGACGTCATGATGATGCAATAAATAATATTTTATAGTATAAAAATAATTCCATTAATGGTATTTTCCAATTTTTAGATTTTTAATCTTTCTAGAGCTCGTTCTCCCTCATACGAAATCCGACTGAGGCGATTCAAGTTTTTAAAAATTTGTAAAATTGAGATCTATTTAATAGTGAATTTTATTTGATTTTTTTAGTTTTCTATCTCTATTTTAATATTTATTTGGTATTCTTTCTCGATACGCATAGACGTCGAAATACTCGGAGCGTCCGAGGAGGAATCGTTGACTCGAGCCTAAGGTCCAGAGCAAGAATAAGGGTTTTTCTAAGGTAAGTTGTGTTTTTACCATGTTGAACCCAGTTTATAATATTGCTATGTAGTTTTATTTTATACATCTTATTTTATGTGTATTATTGTTTCAAAATAGTTTAGGATCTAGTTATTCTACCTAATTAAACTATACCCTACCTTGCCATTTGTATGCCACGATTTATTGTCACCCTAGATTGGTTCATTATTAGTTTGTTAAAATTAAAATCAACATTTGCTGGTTAGACCGTGTTAGTATGCTTAGCCATGCCATGTATACCACATGTCTTATGAAATATCAAAAGTTAATCTTGACTAATGGAATATGGAACATGATTATGAATTGGTGTGTTAGGTGTTGTCACATAATAATATTGAGTTGTAATAACGAGGGATGTCACGTAATGATATTGACTTGTTGTGCTTAGTAATCAAGTGTGGTGGTAATCATTTAGATGGGGCAAGTGGTAAGGGGTAGTATGCCAAGATGGGTGAAGGGTAGAGGGTATGTGGAAGTCATGCCCTAGTCATCTTAAGGATTTAACCTCGCAAGCCTTTGGCCTGAGTCAAACATGCAACCACATGTTTGGAATGGGACAGCCTAGGTGATTAATTTGCAATGTCTTAGCTTTAGTACTACTAGTGGTGGTGTGAGTCCTGGGTTTACGGATGAACTAACATGGCATCAGAGGGGGGCCCAGTTGTGGCGGTTTAACCCTTCAGTGTTCAAACCTTAGCGGGTAGTACTAGGTTAAGGCAAAGCTTTGTAAAGGCTTTGTCATAATCTCTCTGCCGACACACCAAAGGAAGTGTGTTAATAGTTTGGCAACGAGAGATGATCATGTTATATTGGTAAAGCGCATAACCTCTGCAGAGTGTAAAATCTATTCAGATAGCCGTGCTTACAATATTGAGCTCTGTTCAGGAATTACAGTCAAGGTTTACAATCTGTAAAAAGAAAACTTAGATGGGAAGGTTGGATGTTGTTGGAAAGTTGAAATATGACTTAGAGCTAGATGCCATGTTTACTTGAGAAATAACTGCAAATTATTTATTAGTATTATTTATTTTAATGTCTTTTCAATCTACTTATTGTATTCATTATAAATGCTGCTTATTGCAAAATAACCATGTTAGCCACTCCATTGGAATAACTCTTGCATATAGTTATGTTAGAGTTGTATTCTATGCACAACTTATTGAGTGCTGTTTGTACTCACCCTTGCCAACAACAACACCACCAGTTGAGAAATCTACACCAGCTATGAAGGAGAAGAACTAGGAAGAGACGAATGTTTAGGGTACGAGTCTTATCAGTTGCCTGTGGTATACTTAGAGGTTTATCTACATTTTTATTTCGCTATAGTTTAATTTGTTACTCAATGTTTAGCCCTGCGAGGCATATTCATGTAAGTTTGACCGTAAAGGTTAGTCAATAGTTTAATATTTAATATATGATGCCTTTTTTAAAGTTTCCGCTGTGTATGATTGTGATATTCATCTATGTTGAGCCTATGTGCACTAGCGTGATCCTAGACTTATGCGATATACATAGATGGGTCAGATTATTGCATATTCGGGTCCCGACAAACAAGCTCCCAAAAGGTTCAAAGGAAAATCATGGAGCTTTTTGCATTTAAACATGCAAAATTTTGTCTTGAAATGATCTTCCAAGTGAAATCAATTAATAGAGATTTATGAAAATGAGAAGTATCCGAGCAAAGAAAGATAACCTCATTTGAGCTTCGAGTAAGGACTCAAGAAATGATTCTTTTTTATCTTCAAGAATTTATTAATTTGTCGTTTAAGACCACTTAATGGAGAATAAATTTTCATGATCATAAGTTCCTCAAAATAGCTCAAAATCATAAAGTCTGATACCAAAACAAGATACCACTTAAAATATTCAAATCCTCTTTAAATAATTTTCAAAAGATTTAAAATTTAACAAAAAGATACTTTGGGATCATAACAATCTTTTCCAAAAAGAATTTTCAAAAAAGGAAATTTCAATCAAAAAATATCCCAAAGTATGCTTTCAATTCTAAACATTTTTCAGAGTAAAACAGCCAGATCGGCACTACCGTATTCACCAGGTGTCGACGTTTGTTACCGACAATAATGAAAAGGGGCTACTGCTACTGGACCCAAACTCGATGGTAGCACAAGAACACTGTTGTATCTGTGTTCGGCTCTCGCGTGGAGATAATACCCTAGTCCTGTGCTTTGGAATTATATGTGGCTAGCTGATTCTTGATGAGATGTTACTGTCTTGTTGTCCTCCTCTCCTCCCCACCCCCTTTTATATAGCGGAGGCGGTATACAAAGAAGAGTCCTAATCGGTTACAAGGTGGAGATTGTATCTCTTTCCTTATCCGTTAAACATGATAGCGGATAGGATTACAATTGTATCCTCCTAAGCGAGGTCGGTTTCCATCTTCCGGGTTTCCTTCTGCGCATGGCACCAACCTCTTGGGCAATATCCATCTTCATGTACTCGGCTTGGCCTATCCCCTCCCGGGTGGTCTTCACGACCTGCCATGCAGATACCCGGGGTCCATATACTCCACACCAGGCCAGTTGTACCGACGACCAGTGCTACCACGTCATAGGGGCGGTAGTATTGACCTCAGTAGAAACAGAGAAGCTTTTTCAAAAACTTTTCAAATGAAGTCCAAATGATTTGAAATTTTCAAGAAATAAACTTTGGAATAATTTAAACTTTTCAAAATAACTTTTCTGAACAAAGAATTTTCTTTTGAAGTACTACCTTTCCTATTTCCTGAAAGAATCGCCTCGGCCGGCTCGGCTCAAAATTTTATTTTTTGCGTTTAAGTCCTTAAAAACCGTAATTACATATTGGTCCTTTTCGTGTTTTTTACGGAGAAGACCTTAAAAAATCGTGGATCTTTCGTGAGAGGATCCTAAATAGATACAAAAAAACGTAGTGACGTTTCGATCATTCTGGCTATTTTTTATATTTTTTGCGCTTAAGTCCTTCAAAAAATCTGTAATTACGTATTGATCCTTTTCGCCTTTTTTACGAAGAGGACCTTAAAACAAACGCGGATATCTCGTGAGAGGGCCCTAAATAGATACCGGAAAAAAACATAGTGACGTTTCCATCATTCCGACTATTTTTTACGAAAAGGACCTTTTCGATTTAACACGATCGCAGATTCTTCGTGAGAGAACCCTAGATAGATGCGAAAAAAATGTGATTTCATTTGTGTCCTTTGAGCCATTTCGCTCATTTTCTTGACGATTTAAAAAAAACACGCCGTCGAAAAAAAGGAATTTTTTCTACGAAAAAATAGCACGCACGCGTGTGACACTGCGAAAAATATCCTAGTTAATTTTGACAAATTGCACTTTGAGACATAAAAGGAAATATATTTTCATAAAAGCCTCAAGGAGCAACTCAATTTGGATTTTATAGACATTTAAATTCTCATGGCATAAAGGATTTGAAATATAATTTTAAGCCAAGATAAATTCTCATGGCATAAATGATTTGAAATATAATTTGAAGCCAAGATACCACTTGTAAAGACAGTGAAATCCAACTTGAATACCAAAATCCAACAATATGCATAAATAGGCTATTTTGGATCAAAACAGGGATTTTGGCTAAATTAGATTCCAAAATAGGATTTAAAATTTTGAAATCTCATAAAACATTTGAATTACATATTAGGGCCTTTTAAACAATATTTTTGACTTTTAACCATAGGGTCTCTTGAAATCACCAGTTGTAAAATAAAGTCAAAATCACAACACAAAAAACAAATGAAGAAAGAGATGAACTAATATATTTAATTTTTTTGTATGAGTTTAGAAAACCATTTGGAACCAAGATATGACAATTGATCCAGTCCAAAAGGTGAAACTCACAAAGTGCAATAATATGACCAATATAGGTCAAAAGGAATTTTTCGGTGAGTTTCAAAATTAAATAACTTTTGATTGGTTGGTTTTTTGAAAATCTTTTGAACACAGGAATTGTTAGGAATGACTAATTTTAGGTTTTTTGTTTTGGAATTATTTTCAAAATCTTTAAACTAATTCTATGAAAATTATAAGTTTAAATCTAAAACAAGACATTATAACTAGCTTTTGGATTTGAAACTCATTTTCTTTTTGAAATTAGTTTTGATAAATCCAAAACTCTTAGAATACCTTTTGACAGCATTTGTATACATTTTTCAACTAGTTTTTTCACAAGAATACTAATAGTTACAAAGATTTCACTTTTAGCTAAATGGCTTGATTGTCAAAATATATATTAGCACTTATGTAAATATGGGCACACATAGGGATGTGATATACATGATTATGACTTAGCACTCCCCTTAATACACTATACCCCAAACTTGCTCAAGATTGCAATAAAGAATAACCAGGAAGCATGAGCAAGAACATGAATAAGTAATTTAAATTGAATTTCATGATAACGCAACTTAACCTACACAAGGCTAGAAGCAAAAAGATTCAATTTAAATACTTGTTACTAAGATAGCATTGGCTCTTGATTGACATTATTTTCTTCAAGCTTGGCTCCATTTTGCATATGATGAAATTCACTTCTACTTGAGGGAGCCAAACATCCAATGCATCTCAAGGTACCTAACAAACTTTTAGGCACTCTTTGGTACACAATTTTTGTTGGGTCCAACAATGTTAGTCACAATATATTTGGGCACCCAAATGGCCCTAGCAATAATAATCTTAGGTGAACTAACATAACTAGCAAAAGATTTGCTATAGTTATTCCTCCTAAGCAATTTATTTGCATTGAATTGAGAAGGCTTAGGAGTCCTAACAATTTTAGCAAATACATTTCTAGTCTTATTCTTTCTAAGCATATGATTAACATTGTTATGCATAGGCTTAGAGGATCAAACATTTCTAGTGAATGGTTTGTGTCGGTGTTTCATATACCGGCAAGTAAATTTGTAAGTTAAGGGGCCACGCGTTCCCTCTCCTTGAATGGTTGACTCAGGGAGCCCAAGATGTATACTGGTTCAGGCCGAATGTCCCTACTTCCAGTTCGTATGGTGGTTATGTATTGCTTTGGGCGCAGAAGACTGCACGGTGTTACAAACGAAGGCTTGGCGCCTCGTCCGAGTGGGAGTAAGAGTGGAAGCTCGTGAGTGCCTCTGGTCTGCTCGGCTATCCTTGTTCGAGGGTCCTGCCTCCCTTTATATAAAGCGGAGGGGCAAAGTTACACGGAGTTTGGAGAGAAAGGATGGGAGTCCTACTACAGAGAGTCGTGTCTTGGTCCCGTGGTGATAGGTTCTGCTCATCCCATGCCCGGGTTGGTAGACACAAGGCGAGCGTGCCGTTGGGAAGGGGCGCACTGCCCTCTGTCTCGCTGTCGAGATCTTGGCCAGATTCTGGTGCTCTAGTGTCGCCTTGGGAGGGAGCGCATCGCTCCACTATGCACGACGGGGTGAAGGGACTGACGCTTGACTTTGGCGGCCTCCTGGCCGCCTTGGTAAGGAGCCACCTGCCCCAGTATGGCCGTCGTGTCCGTGGGGCAGGTGACCAGCTTGAGGTCGACCGGCGATGATCTTTGACCCTGTGGCGGAGGTCGCTGGGTCGGAGCTCGTTGGGCGCCCGACCTGAGGCAGTCTGAGCTCTGCTGGGCGCCGACCGAGGCTGGTCGAGCCTGCAGCGAGCGTCCGACCCGAGACAGTGTCGGACCGCCCCTTGGTGGGCTTGATCGGGGTCGAGGACCTTTCGTGACCCAACGAGGCCTTCGGCCAGAGCTGGGCTTAAGATGGCCCATTTGGTGTTCCGGCCCGCTGAGGGTATCCCTGGTATGAGTATTCGTCAAGAGTCTCCCGGCCGCCCCGGAATCGCGCATTCTGGATGGGCCCATTACCTCCAGCAGCGCGATCTCTTCGCAAACATGATGACGCTTCGGCTTCTCACGCCCCCATTTGTGGAAGACTGATCAGCTTCCACGCCTCAGGCATATATAAGAGCGGTACGGTTGCAGGAGTTCGAGGAGTCATTTGCCTTAAGGATTTTTGATCGCTCCACAACATTTAGTTTCTCTTATGGCGTCTTCCCGCTCCTCTCCTTCTAGCGACGAAATGCTGCTGTCGACCTTCCCTGCGGAAGGGATGGTATTCGGCTTTGGAGATGAAGATCCGCTGGCGCCTACGGACGAGGAGGCCTTCTTCGCGGAGCTTTGGGATGACTTCGAGCTCGCCATGGCCGAATGGGCTGAGCTAGACGCCGCCACCCGTGATGCCGCCATTGTTGACGCATTGATCGACGTCATCCCGAAACTCGTCCAGGCGAGGGATGCCCTCATCGAGGCGGTTCGGCGCGCGCGCGGTGCTTTGATTTATACACCACTAGGTTTTCTGATGCTTCGTTATTTCTTGACTGTTATGATGCCAGCGGCAATTATATGTAACTCGTGCGCCATATAAATGTCACATGCTTTTGCCCATTGAGAGCTTTTGTCCTTGCGATCTCTCGGAGACCAACCATAGCGCCGCACAACAAAGCAACGGGTTCTCAGGGGTGGTGTATGGCCGACGGTGCTCGCGGAGACAACCAGCCGGACTTTGCAGGGTTTACCCGGGTGTTATGAGCCGCGTTTGAGCCGACCGTGCCACGCTCGACCCCCTGATCACCCGGCATTGGATGACGTAAACACCCTGCGCTCCGAGCGGAACGAGTGGCTGCCTCAATCAGCAAAATCCGACCGTTTGGCGGCGGACGATCGACTTCAGCCCGGCCAGTCGAGCGATTAGCTAGGTCGGAGAGTCCGATCGACTTGGTCGGCCAGCCGATTGAGTCGCGGCGAAGCTCTGATCCCCCGAGCGGGTCGGGGAGCCGGTTGGGGCGTTTAAGCTTACTGGCTGAGCCCGACCGGCTTGGTCGGAGGGGACCTGGCTTGATGTCGTCTTGATCGGCACGGACGCCCAGATGCCTTAGGCAAGGTTCTGGTGTCCGAGTGCTCGTTTTACGTCATAGCCAGACGTAGCCTAGGTCGGCGTGGACGCCCAGATGCCTTAGGCATGGTTTCGGTGTCTAAGGGCTCGTTTTACGTCGTAGCTAGAAGTGGCCTTGGTCGGCGCGGATGCCCGGATGCCTTAGGCAAGTTTCCGGTGTTCGAGCGCTCGTTTTACGTCGTAGCTAGACGTTACCTTGGTCGGCACGGACGCCCAGATGCTTTAGGCAAGGTTCCGGTGTCCAAGTGCTCGTTTTACGTCGTAGCTAGACGTGGCCTTGGTCGGTGCAGACGCCTAGATGCCTCAGCGAGGTTCTGGGGTCCGAGTGCTCGTTTTACGTCGTTGCTAGACGTGGCCTTCGTCGGCGCGGACGCCCGGATGCCTTAGGCAAGGTTCCGGTGTTTGAGCGCTCGTTTTACGTCGTAGCTAGACGTTGCCTTGGTCGGTGCGGATGCCCAGATGCCTTAGGCAAGGTCTCGGTGTCCGAGTGCTCATTTTACGTCGTAGCTAGACGTGGCCTTGGTCAGCGCAGACGCCCAGATGCCTCAACGAGATTCTGGGGTCCGAGTGCTCGTTTTACGTCGTAGCTAGACGTGTTTGTAAGGCAGGTTTTACGCCAGAGCTAGGCGAAGGGCGTCCATCCCGTGTCCTCGTTTGGCGAGGCTATCTGTCGGAGGAGTGGCCGTTGTCTGTCCCACGTATACACCCCGTCCGTAGGTGTGGGACCTGGAGGGGGTGAGCGGACGCGTGTTTACCATGCGTTGGTTTGAACACCGTGATCGTGGAGCTACTAACGGGTTATCCGAGTGGGCCTTGGAGATCCCTCCCAAGGGGGACCTTTCCGAGCGGACGATTCCCATCGAGGGGCGTCTGACCCGCTGGGGGCGACCCATAAGAAACCTTTCTTTACTCGATCCGTGATCGGACTCGTGCCGTCTCACGACCCGGAGCACTGGCCGCCACCCATTGATGGGTTCCGCGGGAGAGTGTGAAGTATGGTCTCGAACACGAGTTAAGGCGATTGGGTCGTCCGCCGACCCAACTAGAGGCCCACTGGGGGCTCACCCTGTCCTCGTCCCTCACTCGGCTTTATCTATGGGCAGCTTGATTCCACTTGGTGGATTCAGCCCTTGGAACCCATGTAGCTTTTGCTACCTTAGGCCTGGCGGCCGGTGGGCTTTTTATACCTGTTTTGATCCAGTCGACCCAGCCCAGTGGTGGAGATTGAAAGGTCGCAAGGCGTGTCACCCGAAACAGTGTCCTGACGCCTCCTACTTGTATTTAATGCGTAGTGGAGGAAATTAAATGCGAGGTGAAATGATTGGGAACCGTCGCCTCACAATGCCCTAAGGCATAGCGATCGGACGGGGCCGTCGACGCCTTCATCTGAGATAGCATCCACTTGACTGGTGTTTGCTCGGCTGGTGCCTGTTCGGTACCTATAAATTCGGTATGGGGGCGCCCGAGCAGGTACAGGCTTTTGCTTTCGTCGTCGCTCTGCCTGAGAAAAGAGAGCAAGAAGAGCCAGAGATTTCCTCACCTTCCCCGTCTCCCACCTTTTCGCCCTTTTCATCTCTGGAGATGTCGTGGCCGGAGTGCACTGCCCAAGCCAGCCGTGCCCTTGGCCTGGAGAGGAAGGGGTTCCTCTCCCTGCAAGACGTTTCGAGGTGAAGGGTGCAGATGGGGGTCGCGGTCCCCGCGTCGGAGGACGACGAGATAGTGGTGCCCGCTTCGTTCTACGAGCGCGGGTTCGGGCTGCCGCTCCATCCCTTCGTCTGTAGGCTGCTTCATCACTACAAGGCGGTGGTGCACCACCTCAACCCCAACGACGTGCTCCACATAGCGGTCTTCATGACGCTGTGCGAGGTGTTCTTGGGGATCGAGCCCCACTGGGCGCTCTGGAGGAGCCTCTTCCATGCACGGCTGAGGAAGGACAAGCCGGCGGACGCTGCGACACCCTTCGGTGGCGTGGCCTTCCAGCTGCGCGGCTGCCGTGCGGCGGATTATGTCGATGTGAGGCTGCCGTCGTTGAACCGGGGGTGGCACTCTGAATGGTTCTATGCTCGGAACCTGGGAGGCAGCGCCCCGGCCTTCTCCGGCCGGCTCCCCGAGGTGGGGCCTGAGTGGGCTTGGGGCGTCGACCGGAAGGAGAAGAACAAGGTGGGCACGATCATCGAGCGGATCAAGGCACAAAAAGAGCGGGGCCTGATTGGCGACGTCGTTGTGCACGCGTTCATGAAGATGCGCGTTCAACCCCTCATGGATAGGGTGCACTCCATGTTTCAGTACGAGGGGGTATCCGACCCCATGAGGGTGGCAAAGCCGGAGCTCGCGGCATCGGAGGTCGAGGCTCGGGTGTCCGTCGTCACTGGCGGGAGCGCGACCATGGCGGCAGGCGGCCACCACGAGCCATTCTCTGCTCGCAATCCCCCGGACTTGGTAACCCGAGCAATTCCTTTTCTTTTCTTCCTCCCTTGGCCCTTAGTATTTGGTCTGACCCATGTCTTCCGTGTTTTCGTGGGTGGCGGGATGGTTTCGAGCATTGCTACGGGAGAGAAATGAGGGCCGGTCTTGGCTTGAATCCGCGCAAGAAAGCGGAAGGAGAGAGAAGGAGGAAGAGGAAGGAGAAAGGGCAAGCCTGGGCGAGGGCGTCACTGTGCGAAGGTCTCCGACACGACCGCCGTTGATACGGCCGAGCCGGAGTCGTCCTCGAGCAACAGCAATGGCGACGGCGGTGACCCGGTCGGGGGTGCCAGCGTGAGTGCTACTGTTGTCGTGCCTCAGGCGGTGGCGCCCTCGGCGGAGTCGTCCTCGGGGAAGCGGAGGGGCGACTCGCCTCCGCAAGGTTGACCGGCGAAGAGAATGCGGTTGCCGCGCACTCGCTCAGCGTTGGCCCACTCGGGAGCAATAGCGGCTCCGCGAGGGCCGACGCCGTCCCTACCGGCGGTAATGGTCGAGGCATCGAGTGCCGAGCTATCACCGCCGGTGCAATCGACGAGCAACGAGGTGCCGCAGACGGGGTCGGGACCAACGCAGGAGGAGAAGGTCCCGGAGGAGCTAGGGCACGGGGAGGTCCTGGCGACCCTTGGCGGGTCGGGGCCTAGAGCGGAGGCCAAAGGGGGCGAGGAAGAGCTCCCGCCGCCACCGCCAGGACCTTCGTCAGCCGGCGCAATCTTGGTGCCTGTCGTGATCCTGCCACCGTCACCCGGGGACCCGCCAGAGGGGGCGGTCCAGGCGCTGGAGGTGGTCATCGTTGGCCCACGGGTGGAGGCGCCGTGCGACCCTCCTCAAGCGGCTCAGGGGCGGCCACAGAAACCCGCCCAGACGCCTCTTACTCAGTCTTGACCTAGCCCGCAGCGGCTTCGACCGATAAAAACCGCTGTTCGGGCTAGACGACGAGGCGGAGAACGGGACGTGGAAGGCCCTCCAGGAGGGCGCGCAACAAGTCAAGGCAGAGGTGAGCCAGATCTGGAAGGGTCTGGCTCTCGCCCTCGAATCCGCTAACCCGTGTGAGTGTAGGAACTTGAGTTCCGTTCACTTGCACTTGCGCGGGAAAGGAGTGTTCCCGACCAACTATGGATTGCCCGTCACGGAACTTCCTTCTTCTGGCACTATACACCAAAACCATAGCCGTTGGGGCGTAGGCCGTAGCACTTGGGTCAAGAGGGTTACCGCTAGGGGGAATCGAATGGCCGGTCGGGTCACCGACCCATGTGAGCGTAAAGAACTTAGTAGCCCCGGCGGTGCGTGGGGACAAGCTGTGATCGCCACGCGGCAGACTTGAACCTGAGGAATGGAAGGCGGTGCGAGAATCTGAAAGAGCTTCGAGGATAGAGTCGCCTTAACTTTTTATCCCGTGTTAGAGGCAGCGTGGCTATCGGACCTTGCTCAACTTTCGCCGGGCGCGCGGCTGGTGGGCCTTCTACCACCTTTCAGTCAGCGGCAGCCATCGACCTTTCTTCCCTATCGCGGTCTTTGTCAGTCCGGCCAGAGCCGAATCGAGGTTGCCGCGGCGCCTCGGTCAAGCAGTGTCCTTTTGCCCCGGACTGCCGTGTCGCATTTTAATGCGTAGTGGGAGGAGTGGAAAGGGCACGTCCGTCCCTGAGGCATGGATTTATCTGGCGTCTTGGCGCTCTGTCGGCGGCCTTGCCGCGGACCGCGCCGCCCATCTCTATAACATCTGGTGGATGCGTGTGAGCCGCCATGCCCAGCCGTTTGCCATTACTTCTCCGCTTCCCCGCACCTTTCTACGGCGAGAGAGGGAAAGAGCCAGGGAGCGCAAGTGTAGATGGCGGCGGGCGACGACGGAAGGCAGCAAGCGTCGCAAGGTGGCATGAACCACAGGCTTTAGGCTCCAAGAGGCCCCACACCGATGCCGGGTCCTCCACAGCCGCGGCGAGGGGCGGGATTACCCTGCCCTCGTCCACCTTTCGCATCTGGAACCCTCTTCCAGCGTGAATTTCCTTTGTTTAGCTTTAGGATGGCTTTGATTTCTTCTTGCTGACGCTGACTTGGTTTCACCTTTTCTCTCAGCGCCTCTGGCTCGGGCTCTCGCTTACTTGGCCTCTGGCGCCCATTCAGCCGCCTTGGTGGGGGCCAGAGCCGCTTCGACGCTTCAAGCCGACCCAAGCCCAGAAATCCCTTTGTGATGGGAGACCAGGCGGCGGGTATGGCGGCTGTACTGCACGTGCAGTGCTTCCACGAGTGTTCAGCCATTGCCCGCCGCCCGAAGCGGGCGTTGCGTTGCAGCCAGGCTCGGGCCGCTGCAGTTGAGGAGCTCGCCAAGACGCTGCGAGGCGTTATCCTGCGTTTCGCTCGGGCGAGGCAGGAGGAGCTCGCCAAGATGCACGAGGAGCACTGGGTCACGCACGAGAGCCTCGTCTCCATGCTCGCTTCGGCCCTCTGAAGCATGGCCGGGAGCTTGGGCTTGCTTTGGGGTGAGGCTAAATGAGCCCATTGGAGCGCATCTTGCATCGCGATCGCCTTGCCTCACCGCGTGGTAGCCTTGACTTGCCGACCCGCAGCGCCTTGAGCAGCGCTCTCGCGAGGCGGGAAGTCACCGCTCTGGCGGCGTGCGTCTTCGCTGCTGTCGCGGACCGTGGCGCCTCCGCCGACTCGATGGCGGCTGTCGCCGAGATCGAAGAGACCCGGCCACAACGCAGGCGAGAACCGCAGCGGCGGAGATGGTGGCGAGCGTCTTCACGTTGATGCCCAAGGTGAGGACGACGAGGGCGATTCAACTCGACGGCGATGCCTTTGGTTAGGAACCTTCGAACACCCGCACCGACTTTTGTTTTTGTACAATGTAATGTATATACAATATATATATTATGGGAACTTTGTTTGATATTTTGCATTTCTTCTCTGTGGTGAGCACTCGTTTAATGACCGTAGCCCTCGGGAACCCTTTGGGGTTGCTGGCGTGAGTCTGAGTGCTAACATTTTGAGAAAGCATAAAGATAACAAAAGACTTAGCAACCCAAAAGTGTGTCCTCGATCGACTATGGACTTGCCATGATGGGCACTTCCTTCTCATGAAGAACTACTTATGGCCGTGGCACGTGAGGCGTGGTAGTAACACTTAGGTCGAGAGGTTACCGCTGGGAGGTCCCGAGGGCGGTCGCTGGCGCCCGGCTTGGATGAGCATCTTGACGAGTAGCCCCAGTGGCGCATGAGGACCCGAGGCGTGGTCGGACGTGGCGCTTTGAACTCGGAGGATTTGCCGAAGACGCGAGAATAAAGGAGAAGTTTTAGGGATAGAATCGCCTTAACTTCTCAATATTCCATGCGTTAGGCACAATGTTGCCATCGGCATCTTTGAGTCGAAGAGTGCAGATCGAAGGACCTCCTGACGGTGATGAAGGGTAGGAATTGGCAATGGGGACCCATTCCCCAATCCCCAGCAGGGAATTCCTCTATTAGAGGACGGGTATGGGAAGAAATCGTTCCCCTTGGATGGAACGGGAAAATTATTCCCCTCGAGGAATGGCGAGGGATGAGGACGGGAATTTTTTTCCATGGGACCCTGCTAGATCCAAATTTATTTTAGTCCAATTTAGTTATTAAATTGCAAACATATTCTCTAGCCCATCATATTCACATTTTCATAAACGAGAACAACATAATCTTCAATGAATGCGCATTCTTTTTTTTCCTTGTCTGCTGATATGATTTTAGAGTTAAAATGGCTATAAGAGCTCTTCTCTTGTGTGAAATTTTAGGTGGGATGGGTCCTCGACGGGCCCCGATACCCTAATCCGATGGGATGGGGGATTTTCTCCCCAAGATGGGGAACGGGGACGGGACGGGGAGGCACTCCCCTCTAGAATGGCCGTTGCCACCCCTAGTGAAGGGCCTTCCTGTGGAGGGGAAGACTTGTGCCTCATCCTTGTTGATTGGAACTTGGCGCAGACGTGTCGCACATCGTCAAGGACCGACCGCTGACCGACGATCGTAGAAGCAGCCGCAACAGATAGTCGGTATTTGGTCGATCGTAGAATGGCCACATCACAGGCCTCATTGAAATGATCGATGGCGCCTTGTTATGTAAACCCTGCTAATCGGGTCAAGCAGGGTCCGCAGCTCAGAGAATCGGAGGCGGCTCGCCCACCGTCTCGTGAATTTTTTTCACCGTCAAGATTCGCAGCTTGAGCCCTGGAGGATCATGCCATTTGCCCGCCGACTTAGGCGCTATCCGCGGATGGGCTACTTACGCCTACCGACGCGGATGTTGAAGTCGCCACGAGAACTCGAGGAATTCTTCCCGTGAACTTCGCTCGCGTTACCGGTGATGATGGAGTTCGGACTCAAACTGATAAACGATGTCGCGGAAGAAGTTGGCCGCCTACACCGAGGTGATGGTGGCGACCGGCTTGGCTTCTATCCATTTGGTGAACTTGTCCACCGCGACAAGCTGGTTGGTAAAGCCCTAGGGCGCCTTTTTGAAGGGCCCGACCAGATCGAGTCCCTAAACAGCGAATGGCCATCTGATGGGGATCGTCTGCAAGGCTTGCGTTGCGAAGATGTGTCTCACGGCAAAGAATCGGCACTTTGCAAAGTCGAACAATTTGGTTGGCGCTGCCACGGCGGTCGGCCAAGAGAAACATTAAGCGGAAGGCTTTCCCTCGACGAGGGATCATATGCGTATGTGGTGGCCGCAGACACCGCCATGGATATCGAAAGTGCCACCGCTCCCTTGGTTAGCCAAAATGCACTTCGAGGTCTCCGACGGGGCTCCTCTTGAGAGGTCTTCTCCAGACAGATTTAATGATTTCGCCCATCGAAG
This sequence comes from Guadua angustifolia, assembly GCA_036346375.1. Lineage (NCBI taxonomy): Eukaryota > Viridiplantae > Streptophyta > Magnoliopsida > Poales > Poaceae > Guadua > Guadua angustifolia. The sequence goes on from CM070515.1 coordinate 41,732,565, forward strand.
CGAGGCGCCGGCCCTCGGTTGGGCTCATGCTGGAGAGATCCGCCGCTTAACGGCCGATGAAGGGCTTCTCTAGTCGAGTCGGCAATCAACACGCCGCGTCCGACTTCGGACGGGCTTCAGCGCTCGGATCGCTCATGAAGCCGGAGCGGTCAGCGCCCGGAGAGTTTGGCGTTTGCTCTGATCGGCGAATCCATCGGACGAAAGGTTTGTGGAGGTTTGAGACGAAAATCTTGTGGGACCGGTCCTTTGTCGAGGCGAGATTGGCTAGGTAGTCGGCCTCACCATTGTAGGCTTGTGAGCTATGGTGGAGCTCAAACCTTGAACCTTTCCTCGAGCTTGGCGCACCTCCCGACAAGATAAGTTGTTACGCGAGCGCCACGAGGCTTCGCGGACCTTCATGACTTGGTCGACGACAAGCTTGGAGTCGCCCGGTAAATAGAGAGTCGGGCACGCCGAGGTCGGCAAAGGTCCGAGACCGCTGACGAGGGCTTCAGATTTCGGTGGAGATTGTTGGTTGCGCTAAAGAGTAGCCTGATGGCGATCGAAAGCTATTCCTCGAAGCGGGAAACAATGACGACTCCAAAGACTCCGCCCGTTTGGTGTAGGACCCATCGAAGTACATCGTCTAGTACTAAAGTCTTCGAAGATACGGTGGCGCTTGCTTTTCGATCCACTCGCAGAACGAATCGGCCAAGACTCGCGATTTGATCGCCGTCGAGGATGTACGATATATCGTGGCCGTTGAGCTCAAGTGCCCACTTGGCTATTCTTCCCGGCATCGCCGTTAGGACGATTTCGCGAGTGGCGAGGAGGTCACCACGGGAGTATGATGGCGGTCGAGTAATGGACCAGCCTTCCTCTTCATGATGAGCACCGTGAGTAGAGCAACTCTCGACTCAAGCGGTACCGAGCCTTGACTTAGAGAGTACTTCTCTGATGAAGTACATCGCCGTTGTATCTTAAGCACATGGCCTTTTTGGCTCGCTTCCACAACAAGCGCCACCGACAACCCGGGTAGTGGCGGCGATGTAGAGGAGGCGGCTCTCGGTGACGCTTGGGACCAAAGACCGGGCGAGGTCGAGAATGCTTTCACCGGTTGAGGGCTTTGAGCCTCCGCATCCAAATTGAATCTGATCGGATTTCTTGAGCGGACTTAGAGCGGCATTCGCGCCGCAAAGGCGAGACACTAAACGGCCAAGGCTACGAGGCATCATGCCGCACTCGGACTCCTTTTTAGGTTGTCCACCGGGCCCATCTTCATGATCGCAGAGATCTTCTCCCGATTGGCTTCGATGCCACGCTGGAGATGATGAAGCCAAGTAAGCTTTCCTGGGGACCCCGAAAACGATTTCTGGTTGAGCTTTATGCTGAAATCGCCGGAGGTTAGCAAAAGTCTCCTAAGTCGGGCGACGAGGTCGCCTTTTTAGTCTTGACGACGATGTCATGCCGACGACGCCGATAGCTACTGGCCCATTTGGTCGCTGAAACACGTTTGCATACATCGCTGGTATGTAGCACCCGAGTTTTTTAGGCCAAATGGCATTGTTACGTAACAAAACGAGCCAAACGGAGTGATAAAAGAGGTCGCGAGCTGGTCGGACTCTTTCATCACTATCTGGTGGTAGCCTGAGTAGGCATCCAGAAAGGACAGGGATTTGCACTCTACGGTGGAGTCAACAACTTGGTCGATGCGAGGCAATGGGAACGGGTCCTTGGGACATGCCTTGTTCAGGCTCGTGTAGTCAACACACATTCTCCATTGCCCAGATTTCTTTTTTACAAGGACAGGGTTGGCTAGCCACTCGGGGTGGCGCACCTCTTTTACAAACCCTGCCGCCAAAAGCTTGGCGATCTCTTCCCCTATGATCTTGCGCTTCTCCTCATCGAAGCTGCCAAGAAAGGGCAGCCCGCCTTGAGCCCGGCCGGATATTCAAGGAGTGCTCAGCGACTTTCCTCGAGATGCCCGGCATGCCTGGAGGGCTTCCATGCGCAACATCTCGACGGCGTGGAGGAAGTCAACGAGCGCGCTTTCCTATTTAGCGGGGAGCATGGCTCGACTGTCTTGGTCTGAGCCTCTTGATCGACTCATGACCTCCTTCGTGTCCTTGGTGGACTTGAAGGATCTTAGCCCCGACTTGGTCGGAATCAAGGCAGAACTCGGAGGTTTCTCCGAGGTTTTTGAGCTCGGAGGACGACGATGATCGCCGACGCGGCAAAGAACTCTGCTTCGTCAGAGTTGTAGGCAAGCTAAAAAGACGAGGCCACGGTGATCACTCCCCATGGTCCCGGCATCTTCAGCTTGAGGTAGGTATAGTTGTGGACCGCCATGAACTTGGCATAACATGGCCTTCCCAAGATGGCGTGGTAGGAGCCAGGTAACCCCACGACCACGAAAGTGAGGGTTTCGGGCAGGAAGTTGTCCTGCTCGAGGTGACGGCAGTCGACCGCCCGAGCGGATAGGCTGCTGGCCCGATGACAATGCCTGGAAGGCGCCTGTTCGGCCGAGACTCGAGCGAGGGATCCCTCATGAGGCCAATGCCTCAACATACAGATGTTGAGGCCAGCCGCCGGCCCATGAGCACCTTGATAGGCGCTGGCCCCACGATGGTTGACGGCGACAGGCGGATATCTCCTCGGTTATGAACGTGGTCGTGGTGGTCATCCGATCGAAGGTGATCGGAACTCGACCATCGGAGGTACTTTGGGCACCGGGAGCCACTGTGGACCTCGCGAAGGCGAGCTTGAGTGTCGCTGCTATCTAAGATAGCTCACCGATCACCAAATATCATGAGGCGAATTGCGTCGGTTTCGGGAACTCGGCCCACCCCTTGTCCCCAGATTCCGCCGGGTCCCGCTTCTTCCCTTTGCCCCACGGTGATGTGGGGGTTCCGGAGAGGAAGCGCTTATGACTTCGCAGCCTTATTTGTGTTGACGGTATACGCCATGATGCGGACACGGCCGTCCATTAGTTTCGAAGTGGTGGCGCCTGCCGCACTTTGCCGCTAAGGCGGTACGGCCAGACCACGCGGCCTTCGTGGTCTTGGCTTCCCATTCCGCTCGTTTGCTCTGAGCTGCCTGGAGGGCGCCCGCGTTAAGGCTTGATCTCGCTGGCCTTCCCTTGTCGAAGATGGCCCCCACAAACCTCTTCGCCAGAGGCGTGGTTGGTGGCGATGTCCAGGAGCTCCTTGGTGGTTCTGGGCTTGGCGCAACCCAGTTTGTGTACTAGAGCCTTGGAAGTGGTGCCATAGATGAACGCCCCGATGACCTTGGCATCGCTGATGTTGGGGAGCTCATTGCATTGTCGGGAGAAGCGCTGGATGTAGTCCCGAGAGTCTCCCCGGTTGCCGCTGCGCTCTGTAGTCCTGTGAGTTCCCATGGCGCTTGTAACGCTCTCGAAATTGCCGGTTTAAGAGGTTCTTCAGATTGGGCCGAGTCTGCGAGGTAGATGGGGAGGTAATGGATGATGAAAAGATCATCCGTAGCTCCACCCGCCCGGCATGTGAGCCAGTAATCTTCTAACCAGACACTAGGGTTTGTCGCCCCAGTGTACTTGGCTATGTTGACGGGCACCCAAAACTAGGCAGGGAAGTCCGCATTGCAGATCTCCCGGCAGAACGCCTGTGGCCCTGGGCCATCGGGGCTGGGGCTGCGGTCGTTGCGCCGTCCATTATCCACTACCCGCGATTGGGCCACTTCATCTATCGCCCTCCTCCGCGCCTCGAGGGTGGCGCGGACGTCGCGATCCTGCCCAGCGCACGTGCACCGGAGCTGGAGGCCTCGGGCCGCTTCGGTTGCGACGCCATTCGCGGCCCGCTAGCGCTGCTCCTGACGGCTCGAGGAGGCGATCGAGTGGTGGGAGCCAGAGTCTCAGACATGCTTGCACGGCGGCGCGCTTCCACCGTCCCCTGAGGTTCTCAGTATGTAGCCTTAGCCTTCGTGTCCTCGCTTGGGGATGCCGCTGGCAAAGATTATGGCCGGGCGACATTCATCGTCGGCGTGGGGAAGAACGGAAGGCCGCCGGACCCGCCCCTGTTGATATGTACCCGACGCTGGGCAGGCGCGCCTGCCGCTTGCTCAAGTGCGAGTGGGGCTCTGGGTCGACCTCGCCCGTGTCGACCCGAGTTTGTCAAGCTCGGCTTTTTGAGCCTCCACTCATCACGCTGCTATTCTTCGAGCTTCGCCGCTTGGCGAGCTCGAGGTGCTCAACAGACTGGCCGACATTCACGCCACCTGCGCCTCGGTGCGCCGGGCGAGAGTTCCAAAGGCTTCATGGAGGCTGCTTGCCGTTGGCACGCCTCGCCATGTTGCACTACATGAGAGGCGATCCACGCCCGCCGGAGCCGAGTCGTGGCTGGAGGAGTCTCCAAGAAGTCGGGACGCGAGGCCACTTAGAGCCTGGTCATTACCACGAGCCGCGAAAGTGCGGCGGCGGCGCCGCCCGCTGAGCCCACACACGCCGCCAGAGATGGCGCAGCTGCTGGCGGCTCGGGCGAGGAGCGTCTGGGGAGCTCTGAGTCGAGGTTGCCAAGGGCGCTATAACGTAGTCCAAAGCTTCCAAATGGACGCTGTCTTGAGAGGGGCGGACGAGCGCAAGTTCTCCTCACGGAGTGGTGACGAAGTCAAGGGCACCGAAGCGGATCCAGCTCGATGACGCGCGAAGGCCCCTACCTCGGTGTTTCATATACCGGCAAGTAAATTTGTAAGTTAAGGGGCCGCACGTTCCCTCTCCTTGAATGGTTGACTCAGGAAGCCCAAGATGTATACAAGTTCGGGCCGAATGTCCCTACTTCCAGTTCGTATGGTGGTTATGTATTGCTTTGGGCGCAGAAGACAAAGACCTGATGTTACAAACGAAGGCTTGGCACCTCATCCGAGTGGGAGTAAGAGTGGAAGCTCATGAGTGCCTTTGGTTTGCTCGCCTATCCTTGTTCGAGGGTCCTGCCTCCCTTTATATAGGCGAGGGGGCAGAGTTACACGAAGTTTGGAGAAAAGGATGGGGTGTCCCATTTACAGAGTCCGAGTCTTGGCCCCGTGACCGAGTAGGTTCCCTGCTCATCCCATGCCCGGGTTGGTAGACACAATGAGCGGCGTTTCATCGGGAAGGCGCGACTCGCCTCAGGCGCTGCTGCCGAGATGCCGACGCCACATTGTGCAGGCTCGTGTCGCCGCGGGAGGAGCGCAACGCCCATCAGGCATGACGGGGTGAAGGGCCGGTGCTTGACTTTGTCGGCCTCGCCGCTTTTGGGAAGGAGCCACCGCCCTAGCATGGCTGGCCGTGGTCCGTAAGGTGGTGGCCACTTTGAGGTCGACGGCGATGATCTTTGACCTCGTGGGCGGAGGTCTCAGGTCCGAGCTTGTTGGCGCCCGACCGAGGCTAGGTCGAGCCTCACGGGCCCGACCGAGGTCAGCCTGAGTTCGCGGGTGTTCGACCCGAGATCAGTCGACCGCCTCGGTGGGCTTGATCGGGTCAAGGACCTTTTCAGGATCCAATGAGGCCTTCAAGCCAGCTAGGCCTAAGACGGCCCATTTGGTGTTCCAGCCTACTGGGGGTATCCCTGGTATGAGTATTTGTCAGTTTGCTGTTGTTATTTCTCATAAGCACATGATTATCATTAAATTGAGAAGGGTTAGGAGGACTAACACATTTAGCAAACATATTTCTAGTTTTGTTCTTCATAAGCAAATGAATATCATTATTTTGCAAGCACTTAAGAAAATTGACAAATTTGGCAAACGCATTACCATTTTTGTCTTTCCTAAGTAAATAATGATCATTTGTAAGAATTGACTTAGGAGTGTTACCTAAGGGACAATTCTTACCAATATGCCCTTTTCCCGACAATTGAAGCATATTTGATCATTTGTACCCCTCTTCATCTTCTTGTCATGCTCAATACCGGTTGATGGTTGTGGCTTGAATTCCACTTTGTTAGGGCACATGGAGGCGAGGTGTCCCTTCTTGCAACATCCAAAGCACTTAATGGTCTTCAAGTGTCTTATATTGTGTCTTGTCTTGCTATTCTCTTTCTTCTTGGAGATGTAGCCGATCCCTCTCTTGTCTTACAAAACCTGTTGCTAGCTTAGGATATGATCGAGGGTGGCCTTTCCTTTGTAACACTTTTCCAAGTCATTTTTCAACTCGATGAATTGGGCCTTGAGCTCTTTATTTTCCTCTACAAGATTAGTCTCTAAACGTGTAAAGGAAGTAGCAATATTCAAAATTGAGCTAATAGGCATGTCAATCAAATCATGGCTAGAGGTGGATATGCTAATTTTAGATGAAGTGCAAGGATTAGCATTTAAGCATTGCATATCATCATCCGTTAAATCACATGCAATTCCTATATCCACCTTTAGACTTAATGATTTCCTTTGAGGATGAGGGATTCATGATTTTTAAGCACATTATAATCATTTTGAAGTGGTGCTTAAGCATCAAAATCTTATACTTTGATTTCTCCTTCTCAAGATATTCATTGAGCTCCTCTAACATATCCAATAAGTTATTATATGATGGCTCTTCATCATCACTTACCTCAACATTACCTTTAGCTATAAAGTAATGAGATGGTGGAGATGGAATCAAATGCTCATCATCACTTGAGATAGAAGTTGAGGTTGATGGTGTTGTCGGTTCTTCATCAATTAAGATAGAACTTGAAAGGCCGTGTGGAGGTCTAATCTTGGTGGTGATGAGTTATTGACTATGTTTAAAGCATGAAGTGATTGAGATTGACGTTTGATTTGAATTGGTTTTTAATTTGAATTAATTTGGGTTGAATCTATCAAGAGCGACACTACCGGCCATAGAGGGCGGTAGTGCCGACCAAAGCGGTAGTACCGGCCGTAGGGGGCGGTACTTATTTTCTAGAGAAGGGATTCACCGATTTTTCCAGGAGAGGCACTACTAGCCTTG